>JARCFY010000257.1:0-43279 GCA_029233225.1 Lepidodactylus listeri | reverse complement strand
CGCCCTTGAAGGGGGAGTAGCCGCCATGTTGACATCCAGCGGGCAGTCAGCCAACTTTTATGCTTTGTTCAACATCTGCCAGGCAGGCGACCACTTTGTATGCTCTTCTACCATTTATGGCGGTACGTTCAATCTATTTGGCGCTACTATGAAGAAGCTGGGCATCGACGTCACATTCGTAAATCCGGATGCCGGCGATGAAGAGATTTCCGCTGCTTTCCAGCCTAACACCAAGGCATTGTTTGGAGAAACAATCTCCAATCCTACATTGGAAGTACTGGATATTGAGAAGTTTGCCCGCATAGCCCATAGCCACGGCGTACCTCTGATTGTAGACAATACATTCCCCACTCCCATCAACTGTCGTCCTTTTGAATGGGGTGCCGATATTGTGGTGCACTCCACCACCAAATATATGGACGGTCATGCCACCAGCGTAGGCGGGGCCATTGTAGACAGCGGGAACTTCGATTGGGACAAATATGCCGAAAAATTCCCCGGCTTGTGCACACCGGATGAGACATATCACGGGCTGACTTATACAAAATCGTTCGGTAAAATGGCGTACATCATGAAAGCCACTGCACAATTGATGCGTGACCTCGGCAGCATTCCCAGTCCGCATAATTCGTTCTTACTGAATATCGGCCTGGAGACTCTGCACCTGCGCATGCCACAGCATTGCAAGAACGCTCAAGCGGTTGCCGAATATCTTTCTAAAAACGATAAAGTGGCTTGGGTAAACTATTGCGGACTGCCCGGCAACAAATACTACGAACTGGCACAGAAGTACATGCCGAACGGCTCTTGTGGTGTTATCTCCTTCGGACTGAAAGGCGGACGTGAGGTATCCATCAAGTTTATGGACTCTTTGAAACTGGCGGCTATCGTAACTCATGTGGCCGATGCCCGCACCTGTGTGCTGCATCCTGCCAGCCATACGCATCGCCAGCTCTCGGACGAGCAACTAATGGAAGCCGGCATACGTCCCGACCTTATCCGCTTCTCGGTAGGCATTGAAAATGCAGACGATATTATCGCAGATATAGAACAGGCATTGAAAGCGTAATTACTACGGGTACAGAAAAGAAATAACTGAGCATTATAATAACAACAGTATATCTTTAAAAACAAAAAAGGAAGCGCATTGCCAAAACAGTGCGCTTCCTTTTTCTATTCATACTGTCACTCAATCTTTATCAGTTTACTTTGAGCATTATCGGCAGGCTTTCTTTGCCTTGGTAGAATGTCTTTGCTTTAACAACCGAAGCATCACACTTCACCGGTGCTTCCCACAACGCAGATTCGGCAGTAGGTTCCGTACCGTCCATCGTATAGCGAATCTGCGCACCTTCAATGGCAACATTTGCATAAAGATTACCGTCTTTCACCAATAATCCCGGATGAGGCAGACGGAAGTTAATGCCGTTCTTTGCCCAATAGGACATTTCTTTCTCACTGATTTCCTTATAATACAGCGCCAAAGATTTATTAAAGGCCTGTTGCTCCTGTACACCAGTCAAAGTCTCCCATGCCGGATGAGCATTCCAGCCGCGTTCTGCCAAGCCCATTATTTTCGGGAAAAGAAGATATTCTACTCCTTCAAAATTACGTATTGTCTCGGCAAACAGTTGTCCCTGCACTCCCATGATGTTCTTCTTGCCGGCCTCTGTCAAAGTAGTCTTACCCTTTTCGGCATGTTCCAAATCAATGGGATTGCCCGCCATGTCCTTACGGAGTGAACGGTAGATGCTGAAAGGAAGCATACCGAAAGAGGTTGCCTCATCGACATAACCACCCCAGTCGAGCCCGCGTTCATCGGGATGACCGTTGTATGCCATGTCCATATAGAAATTACCTACATTGCAGAGGATAACCGGATAGCCGTTATTAGCCGTCTGATAAACTACTTCGTCGTAACCCGGAACCGTATTCCAGCAATATACACCTTCGGTTTCCTGTCTTAACTGTTGGTGGGCTTGTTCCGTATGGCCGAGGGCAACCTCCTGCCAACCGCTAAGTTTCAAGTTATTCTGTTTCAGGATGTCCGCCATCTGTGTGATGAAATATTCGGCCAAGTCATGAGCCTTGGTCATTCCTTTTTCTTTCATCAACGCCTGGCATTTGGGAGAGCCCATCCACACGCCATGCGCCACTTCATCGCCACCCAAGTGTATCGTAGTCATCGGCACACCCGCATCCTTATACATCGCTGCAATTTCCCGAATCACTTTCTCCATGAAACGATAGGTGGAAGGCAAAGCCACATTCACTACATTGTCCGTGTAGTATTGAACGGATGCATAGCGGGAGGTATCCTCCGGTTCGCTCAGCAGGTATTCGGTCGCTTTCAAAGAGTCGGTTCCGATGTATTTGTTATAACGGGCTTTCATCGAAACAATAGCGGCGCGGGCATGTCCCGGTGATTCGATTTCGGGTATGATACGGACATGTCTTTCTGCCGCATACTTCAACAGGTCGATAAATTCGTCACGGGAATAGAACCCGTTGCCGGTAGTCTTCGCATCAGCATCATATCCACCGTCATAACAGGAATACAGGTTGCTGCTTTCGTCGGTAGTATGTCCGCGACGGGAACCTACGGTAGTCAGTTCTTCCAGGCCGGGTATCTCCAAACGCCATCCTTCATCATCTGCAAAATGAAAATGAAGAGCGTTCAGCTTATAAGAAGCAAATATATCTACCAGTTTCTTCAGGTTGTCCACAGTCGTAAAATTGCGTGCTATATCGATCATTTGTCCGCGATACGGCAAGTCGGGATAATCCTGAATGGTCATCGCTTCCAACCGGTACGGAGCTTGTTTACCTTTCAGCATAGCCAAAAGGGTTTGTGTACCGTTAAAAATACCATGCGGGGTGGCAGCACTTATTTTTACCTGTCCGTTACCTATATTAATAGCACAATATTCGTCGTTTGCAGCCTCTTTCTTATCGGTCAAAGGTTCCAGAAAGATTGTCACCGGAGCCTTTTCCGTTACTTTCAGGCCGTACATACCGGCAAGCTTCTCTTTCAGCAGCCTGGCTTCACCGGCAAATTGCTCCGGAAAACTTAAAGCCACTTCATCTCCCGGTTCAACACTGCCCTTGGCAGCTACCGCTTTCTTTACAGATGGCAGGATATCCGACTGAGCCAATGCAGGTGCACCGGTCAGAATTAAGTTGGACTCATAAATCTTAGTTGCGTCCGGATAGCCCGGAAGAAGTTCGGGCGACGGTAATGGAAGAGCATTCAACTCTACGGGAAGGGGCTTGCCCTCTTTGCCCCCGGCAGCAGCCACCCAATAAGCGCCTTCGGGAACTGTGGTATTTCTATCCACTTTATAAGTAGCCCGAAAAGTAACTCGAATGGAGTCGCCCGGAGCCAACGGAGTAAAACTCCCGGCAGGAGACATCTTGAAGAAGTTGCCGTTTACCGACTCCACCTTCACTGCCGGATTGCCCACCTGCTTCACATCGCGTGGAAGCTGTGAATAGTAAATCGTCCAATCTTTATTCAGAGGTTCTTCAGAGATATTCTTGAGCACAAAAGTGTTCTCATAATATCCGGGTTCAATTTCACTCGCACCCATTTCCCAAGTCAGGGCAACCGGTGCTTTCTGTTCGTTACTCATCTTGCATCCTGTAAATAGCGTCGTTACACAAAGTAACAATCCGGCTAAAGGAAGTTTCAAAAATCTCATGACATTTGTGTATTAAGTTAATAAATGGGGGTATTGCAATATATGCAGTGCCAAAAATAAGCATTTTTGGTTTATTTACTAATAATTACGACAGAAATTATCTGTCACAGGCTACGATTTAAAACTTTATCCCTAAATTTGCGCGCAAATTATAATCATTTTAACGAACTGCCATGGCTAAAATAACCAAAGAAGCGGCTTTGCTCTATCACTCACAGGGCAAACCGGGTAAAATCGAAGTAGTGCCGACCAAGCCCTACAGTACACAAACCGACCTGTCACTCGCATACTCCCCGGGCGTAGCCGAGCCTTGTCTTGAAATAGAGAAAAATCCGCAAGACGCATACAAATACACGGCAAAAGGCAATCTTGTTGCCGTAATCTCTAACGGTACCGCCGTACTGGGACTGGGTGATATAGGAGCCCTTAGCGGCAAGCCGGTAATGGAAGGCAAAGGCTTGCTTTTCAAAATCTACGCAGGCATCGACGTATTCGACATCGAAGTGAACGAAAAGAATCCCGAGAAGTTTATCGAGGCTGTCAAGGCTATCGCTCCCACTTTCGGCGGCATTAACCTGGAAGACATCAAGGCTCCCGAATGTTTTGAAATAGAACGCCGCCTGAAAGAGGAACTCGATATTCCGGTGATGCATGACGACCAGCATGGTACGGCCATTATCTCCAGTGCCGGCCTGATAAACGCCCTGCAAGTAGCCGGCAAGAAGATCGGGGACGTCAAAATCGTAGTAAACGGTGCCGGTGCATCTGCCGTATCTTGTACCAAATTGTACGTTTCCCTCGGTGCACGCCTTGAAAACATTGTGATGCTGGACAGCAAAGGCGTCATCAGCAAGACACGTACCGACCTGAACGAGCAAAAGAAATTCTTTGCCACCGGCCGCACAGATATACATACACTGGCAGAAGCCATCAAGGGCGCCGATGTGTTCCTCGGTTTGTCAAAAGGCAACGTGCTGTCACAAGACATGGTACGCAGCATGGCGCCGATGCCCATCGTTTTTGCTTTGGCCAATCCTACGCCCGAAATCTCATACGAAGAGGCTATGGCCGCCCGTCCCGATGTATTGATGGCAACCGGTCGTTCGGACTATCCGAACCAGATTAATAATGTAATCGGTTTCCCATACATCTTCCGCGGTGCACTCGACACACAGGCAAGGGCTATCAACGAAGAAATGAAAATAGCCGCCGTAAACGCCATCGCCAACCTTGCCAAGCAACCCGTACCGGATGTAGTGAACGAAGCCTATCATGTAAACAACTTCACTTTCGGTCCCGAATACTTCATCCCGAAACCGGTCGATCCGCGTCTTATTACGGAAGTGTCTTGTGCCGTAGCCCAAGCTGCCATGAAAAGCGGCGTGGCACGCAAAAGCATTGAAGACTGGGATGCCTACTGCGTACACCTGCGCGAATTAATGGGCTACGAAAGTAAACTGACACGCCAGTTATACGACACCGCCCGCCGCAATCCGCAACGTGTGGTATTTGCCGAAGGCATCCACCCCAATATGCTGAAAGCCGCTGTCGAAGCCAAAGCCGAAGGAATCTGCCATCCCATCATATTGGGTAATGACGAAGCTATCGAAAAACTGGCAAAAGAACTCGACCTCAGCCTCGACGGCATTGAAATCGTAAACTTGCGCCATCCGGACGAAGCACCGCGCCGCGAACGCTACGCACGCATGCTTTCCGAAAAGCGCTCCCGCGAGGGCGCCACCTATGAAGAGGCAAACGATAAGATGTTCGAGCGCAACTACTTTGGCATGATGATGGTGGAAACCGGTGAAGCGGATGCTTTCATCACCGGATTATATACCAAATACAGCAATACCATCAAGGTGGCCAAAGAAGTGATCGGCATCCGTCCCGAATACAAGCACTTCGGCACCATGCACATTCTGAACTCCAAGAAGGGTACGTATTTCCTTGCCGACACGCTGATTAACCGTCATCCCAATGCTTCAGCGTTAATCGACATCGCCAAATTGTCGGAGTATACCGTGAGATTCTTCAATCATACCCCGGTAATGGCCATGTTGAGCTATTCCAACTTCGGCGCGGACAAGGAAGGAAGTCCGGTAAGCGTACACGAGGCCGTGGACTATATGCAGCAGAACTATCCGGAGCTTGACATCGACGGTGAAATGCAGGTGAATTTTGCCATGAACCGCGAATTGCGTGATACCAAATATCCGTTTACCCGCCTGAAAGGAAAAGATGTGAATACACTCATCTTCCCGAACTTAAGCTCTGCCAACTCTGCCTATAAACTGTTGCAGGCCATGAATACGGATGCCGAACTGATTGGCCCGATACAGATGGGACTGAACAAGCCTATCCACTTCACCGACTTCGAAAGCTCCGTGCGCGACATTGTAAACATCACCGCAGTGGCAGTAATCGACGCCATCGTAGATAAAAAGAAAGCCGGTAAATGAGACGGCCGCTATCCAAATTTCAAATAGTTTGCATAGTGTTGCTTTGGGCAGCACTATGCTACATCGTTTTGATATCCGTCAAGCGAATTGACGGTCCAATCATTCTAACGCTTGCCATTTCGGCTGCATTAGTGTTTATACCCGTCATAAAATCCCTGAAAAAAGAATAAACAGTATCTTTTTATTCCTTTTTGCGGTGGAAAACAATTAATTTGTTGTTTTCCACCGCATTTTCTTTATAATTTGTTTGTTCGTACCATTTTTATATATATTTTTGCAACCGCAATAAGAGAAGAAGACAGAATCCTGTCGACTGAGGAAATAACCAATAAAAGAAATAGATTATGAATGCAGCAAAGGTATTAGAAGACCTGAAAAGACGGTTCCCCAACGAACCGGAGTATCATCAAGCCGTAGAAGAAGTTCTTTCTACCATTGAAGAAGAGTACAACAAACATCCGGAGTTTGACAAAGCCAACCTGATCGAGCGTCTTTGCATCCCCGACCGTATTTACCAGTTCCGCGTGACTTGGATGGACGACAAAGGCAACATCCAGACCAACATGGGCTACCGTGTACAGCACAACAACGCCATCGGCCCGTACAAAGGCGGTATCCGTTTCCACGCTTCCGTGAACCTGGGAATTCTGAAATTCCTTGCTTTCGAGCAGACCTTCAAAAACTCATTGACTACCCTGCCTATGGGTGGCGGCAAAGGCGGTTCGGACTTCTCTCCGCGCGGCAAGAGCAGTGCGGAAGTAATGCGTTTCTGCCAGGCTTTCATGCTGGAACTATGGCGTCACATCGGTCCGGACGTTGACGTACCTGCCGGTGATATCGGCGTAGGCGGCCGTGAAGTAGGCTTCATGTTCGGTATGTACAAGAAGCTGACTCGCGAGTTCAGCGGCGTGCTGACCGGTAAAGGCCGCGAATTCGGCGGTTCGCTGATTCGTCCGGAAGCTACCGGTTACGGTAACGTCTACTTCCTGATGGAAATGCTGAAGACCAAAGGCATGGACCTGAAAGGCAAGACCGTGCTGATTTCCGGCGCCGGCAACGTAGCCCAATACACAGCGGAAAAAGTATTGGAACTGGGCGGTAAAGTCCTTACGATGTCCGATTCCGACGGTTATGTGTATGATCCCGCAGGCATCGACCGCGAAAAGCTGGATTACATCATGGAATTGAAAAACCTCTACCGCGGACGTATCCGCGAATATGCCGAGCAATATCCGGGAGTGAAATACGTAGAAGGAGCCAAGCCTTGGGGCGAAAAGGCCGACATCGCACTGCCTTCAGCCACTCAGAACGAAGTGAACGGCGACCACGCCCGCCAGTTGGTTGCAAACGGCGTGATTGCCGTATCCGAAGGCGCCAACATGCCTTCTACTCCGGAAGCCATCAAGGTATTCCAGGATGCCAAGATTCTGTATGCTCCGGGCAAGGCTGCCAATGCAGGCGGTGTGTCTGTATCCGGTCTTGAAATGACTCAGAATTCCGAGCGCCTGTCCTGGAGTTCCGAAGAAGTAGATGCCAAGCTGCACTACATCATGGAGAATATTCACGAAAACTGCGTGAAGTACGGTACGGAAGCCGGCGGTTACGTAAACTACGTGAAGGGCGCCAACGTTGCCGGATTCATGAAAGTAGCCAATGCAATGATGGCACAAGGTATAGTATAAGCCATAGAAATACAAAATACCTGAAAAAGGCGGAGGACTGCAAAGTTCTTCGCTTTTCTTTTTCTATTTTTGCAAGCCGAAGTCCGTTCCATTCATACGGGCTGCAAGAGAAAGTAACATAGAAGAACAAAATCACCCATATATGAATACAAAAGAAATTCCCGTACTGCTCCTGACCGGTTACCTGGGCAGTGGAAAAACCACTTTAGTAAACCACATCCTCTCCAACCGGCACGGCATCAAGTTTGCCGTCATCGTCAACGACATCGGTGAAGTGAATATCGACGCCGAACTCATCCAGAAAGGCGGCGTTGTCGGCAAGAAAGACGAGAGCCTCGTAGCCCTGCAGAACGGATGCATCTGCTGCACGTTGAAAATGGACCTGATAGAACAAATCAACGACATCGCTAAGATGAACCGCTTCGACTACATCGTCATCGAAGCCAGCGGCATCTGCGAGCCCGAACCCATTGCCCAGACCATCTGCTCCATTCCCCGCATGGGAGGCGAATACACCGGTACGGCACTTGCCGCCTGGACTGCATAGTCACCGTAGTGGACGCCTTGCGCCTGCAAAGCGAGTTTTCCTGCGGCAACGACCTTACCCGCAAGGGCATCGACGACGAAGACATCGAAAACCTCATCATCCAGCAGATTGAATTTTGCAACATCATCTTGTTGAACAAGGCATCGGAAGTGAAACCCGAAGAACTGGAACGCATCAGGCAGATTGTCCGCACGCTGCAACCCGGAGCCGAAATCATCGAGTGCAACTATGCCGACGTCAATCTGGAGAAGATTATACACACCGGCATGTTCAACTTCGAGCGCGTCGCCACCTCTGCCGGATGGATTCGCGAAATAGAGCGCCAAGCCACCGAAGAGGAGGAGAAAGAGGCGCATCACCACCATCACCACGATGAGGAAGAGGAGCACGAACATCACCACCACGAAGAGGAGCACGAACACCACCATCATCATCACGAAGGCGGCGAAGTGGAAGAGTACGGCATCAGCACCTTCGTTTATTACCGCCGTGCGGCCTTCGACATCCACAAGTTCGACCGCTTCATCGCCACCAAGTGGAGCCGCAACATCATCCGCGCCAAAGGCGTATGCTACTTCAGCCACAACCGGGACATGTCCTACCTCTTTGAACAGGCAGGCACTCAGAAGCAGTTGACGGAAACCGGCCTGTGGTATGCCACAGCGCCCGAAGAAGACCTCATCCGGCTGATGCAGCAAGAACCCGGACTGATGCGCGACTGGGACGAGAAATACGGCGACCGCATGCAGAAGATTGTCTTCATCGGCCAGCACCTGGACAAGGAACAGCTTACGCATGACCTCGACGAGTGCCTTGAATAATTATGCGTCTGCAACAAGTATTATCGTCCTGACACGGACATATCTTTAATGAGGAAGGAAGAGAAACGACGGTTTCCATACAGGGGAACGACAGTTCCCATATATAGAAACGGCAGTTCCCATACATGGAAACTGGCGTTCCCATGAGGAGAAACGGGAGTTCCCATGAAGAGAAACGGGCGTTTCCACCCAAGGAAACGGGCGTTCCCACCTATAGGAAACTGCAAAATGCTGTATAACAGCAGTATAAAGTGACGTTAACCTGCCAGGATGCAACGTTCTTGCTCAATCGAACCAATTATAAACGTCTACATATTCATCAAAATAATTATCAAGCCGAAGGCCAAGCTCATTGGCGATCCGGATGATGTATTGCTGGTCGGCGGGTTTAAGCAGATATTCCCCTTTGCGGGCAAGGTAGTAGTTCTTGCGCCCGAAATGGGAGATAAGCCGCATGCGGAATGTGCCGGAGACACGGACTGTCAAAGATTCCATCACTTGTACAAAGCCTCTGGCATAATGTACTTTCTCGTTCGAGCGGTAGTATTCGCAATTTCCCTTCATGGCTTTCAGCTTGGCGGCAGTCAAGGTGGGCAGGAAAGGATACTTTACAGGTGCGTACTCCAAAGCTATGTGGCGCAGGCAGGTAACGGCTTTTGCACAATCGGCGGATGCACAGACGCCAAAGCCGTGCGGCACCTGTGAGTAGTCAAATGTTTCCATTTTGTATTAAATTAGCAACTTAAATTTCGCATATCAGTGGCTCCTGAGTTCTTTTCAGGGTTCATGACTGTTTTTAATATTCACCGGCAAAGATACAGATAAAAATGGTAATGAGAGCAGATAAGCGCAATATAGTTGTAAACAAGGAATTTAACGAAAAGGGATAGCATGAAAAAAGAAACAAATACGATTCTTTTGCACTGATTGGCAGCGTTTTGCATGTCAAGAAACAACTCTACAGATAATAATTTTACAATCAAAAAAATGTAGAGTATCAGATCAACCACATAGGGTTAAGCTGGACGGACATGTATCACTTGACGAAAAGCCACAAGCGGTTATCGGAACAATCTCGACACCTTCGCTACGCTTCGGGTTGTATTCTTCCGATAAACCTTGTACTTGCTAAACCCTTCACCGGGATAGCCTCTGAAGTGGATTTTTATGTTCATTAGAACATAGCAAGGTGTCTATTCCATTACTCGCTATCTTTTCAGTTATTCTAAAAAGCCTTTCCCTGCGGGAGTAATCACCCTCAAAGTCGGGCGATTCTAAAAGAAATTAATATCCTATGAAATGAATTGGCATACCTTGATTGTTATTTTGCAGATGTAACAGTCTGCGATATATCTTATCGATTTATTTCTTGATTCAAATATTTTTTGTAGTTTTGTAATTGAACTCAAAAAACAGCGGAAAGTGAAATAGATTATAAAAGACATATAGCATAACTTGCAGGCAATTATTTGATTCGGTTAAATCTGGTAAATTAAACAAAGAATCTAAAATATTGGTCGAAGCAGGTTTGTACCCTCCAAGGGCGCAGACTGTTTTACCTATTTTGATTCAGGGCTTACCAGAGCCTAACCGAAAAAATAGAGAAAAGATAGCGTTGCGTCCTTTTCTTTTTTTAGCAACCGGAACATCGATATCCCGTTAAATATCGATTAATTAAATCAATTTATTATGGCAAAACAATTTAAAGTAACTCCGAAAAAGACAAGAAATGTAAATGGAGTAGTCATTTCTCCAGAAATGGAAGTAATCGTAACTACCCAATCGCATACAAATGATCCTTTCTACAACGGTGCGATTGAAATCTGTGATGTAGTTAGAGATAATAAGATAGGACCATCAATGATAAAACTACAGAAGAAAAATATATCACAATATTTTGATAATCTAAACATGCCGAGCATTGATTGTTTGGAATCGTTAAATGATGACAACAAGAATTATCAAGTTTGGCTAATTAGCAAAGAGAGTGATTCTGACAGGGAATCTGATACTAAAATAACAGTATTATTTGATTCCAATAATAAAAGAAAAGCAATGAGATTGTTTCATCCTAAAAACTAAATATCATGAATAAAATTTTAGATCAGTCATTTAATTCAGAATTTGATAAAATTAAAGAGTTGAGTTGGTATCCTTGGGTCGGGAAAGATTATAAAAATGGTATCCGTAGAGTTCTTATTATTGGCGATAGTCATTATTCTACTGATAAAGGTGTTTTTGATCCAGAATGTTACGCTGATTTCATGTCGACTAAGCAGACAACCATCGATATTTTAACACGTCATTTAGAAAAAGGGGAGACTTGGAATCTTTTTCGCAATTTGGAAAGTACATTCCCTAACAGTAGGAACTTTTGGTCAAAAATTGTATTCTATAATTATATCCAAGAGCCAATGAAAACAGCCAATAGCATACCAGCAAAGGAGCAATACAAAATAGCTTGGAGATGTTTTGCTAATTTGGTCAAAATACTTAAACCAACGGACTGCTTTATTATTGGTACAAGAAATGACAAATATTCGGGATATATGCTCGAAGAATTAGGCATTAAAGACTACGTAAATAATGATGATGACTCTCTTAGGATTAATAATGCAATTCCAAGGAAACGTAAAATAGTTTTCAATGATGGCTATTCGTTAGATTTTTTTATGATTCACCATACATCGCATCATTATTCTCCGGATCAATGGCATGATTTCTTGAAACAACAAATACCGGAGGCTATAGAATGGTTAAATCAGGCATCGGAGATATAATTGTAACAGACGCATTTCCCTTTATAGATGGGTATGCCATTGTTTGGGTAGAAAGTCTCATTTTCTCCAACGATAATCCGTGTTGCAGTGAAAATTGCGGACTGATTAATGATAAGGGAGAATTTGTAATACCTCCGATATATGACAATATACAGTATATCGGAGGAACGAATGTGCTGGTCAATATTGGATTTGAAGAGCATGATACCTATGAAATATCCGGAGAATGGGGTGTGGTTGACTTGAGTAATCACATTCGGATTCCACTAAAATATTCGAGTATTGATCCGTGGGAGAATGGGCTGTATGCTGTAGAGTTTGAAGGAAAATGGGGAGTTATTGATTTATCCGAAAAGATAATAATTCCATTCGAGTATGATTGGATTTCATGGTCTGATCAAGATGGATGGGCTCAAGCGAGGTTTCAAGGGAAATATGGGTTTATTACCCTTGAAGGAGAAATCATTATACCATTTATGTATGATGACATCATACTATATTGGGGGGATACCAAATTAATTCCGGTAAAACACGGAAATCAAGCTTATTATATCGATAGGAATGGAAACAGGGCTCTATTATAGTTTTATGTGGAAGAATCCATTAATACAATTATTTGATTAAGTTGAATATATTAAATTTATAACATCATGAATAAGATTTCATTTGAAGAACAAAATACAAGAGTATTGGATTCTCAAGTTTTATCAACTGAAGCAAGCAACGAAGATTTAGCAGCCGGTTGGGAAGACCGACTTGGAGGAAGGTACAGTAAGGATAGAAGGCGATTACTAAAATATAGAGGATATGATAGTTCTTATGCCATAAGAGAAGGAACAAAGGTGATTTGTAATGATGCATTCTATGATTGCGAATCCCTTACCAAAATCTTCATCCCAGATTCTGTTACTACTATTGGGAATCAGGCGTTCTCTGGCTGCAAATCCCTTACTGAAATTTCTATTCCCGATTCTGTTGTAAGTATTGGAGATGATGCATTCTATTTATGTGGTTCTCTCAAAAAAATCTCTATTCCTGATTCTGTTACTACTATTGGGAATAGTGCTTTTTCAATATGCCTATCCCTTACCGAAATTTCTATTCCCTGTTCTGTTATTAATATAGGAGATAATCCCTTTAACGGCAGTATGATAAGGAATATTGTTAATCACTCGCCTTTTTTCGAAGTGTCTGACTTCGCTTTATATACTAAAAATAAACGTGAATTAATTACTTGTTTCACGGATAAAGACACTTTCACTATTCCAGATTCCACTAATATTATCAGAAATTATGCGTTCTTATGCCGTAATTCCCTTTGCAAGATTTCTATTCCTAATTCTGTTACTACAATCGGGAATAATGCGTTCGCTGGTTGCTCCTCCCTTACTGAAATTTCTATTCCCGATTCCGTTACTATTGTCGGGAATAGGGCGTTCTCATATTGCAAATCCCTTACTGAAATTTCTATTCCCGATTCCGTTACTATTGTCGGGTATGATGTGTTCTCATATTGCAAATCCCTGAACTCAATTATCATTCCAAAAGGGACAAAAGAACGATTTAAGAAATTATTGAATAAGCATTGGCAAAAGAAATTAGTGGAAGATAAATTGTTATTTTAATCTGGAGAGATAATTATTCCATTCAAACAAATCATATTTTATGGCAAAGGACTTATTTAACAGATATATTTGGTTGATAGATACAATTTATCGTGCCGGAAAAATTACATTTGAAGAAATAAACGAACGTTGGTTGCATACAGAAATGAGTAACGGAGAGGAAATTTCATTACGAACATTTCATAATCATCGGAAAGCTATTGAAGCAATGTTTGATATCAATATCGAATGTAACAAACGGACCGGCTACTATTATTACATCGAAAACACTGATGATATTGATAAAGACAAGGTGAAAAAGTGGTTACTTAATACCTTTGCCATAAATAACTTAATCAATGAGAGTCATCGTCTTAAACAAAGAATTCTATTTGAGGAAATTCCATCCGGAAAGCAATATTTGTCCCCGATTATTGAAGCGATGCTGGAAAATCGGATTATTGAGATTACTTATCAGAGTTATTGGAGAGAAGAAGCCAATACTTTCCAGATTGAACCATTTTGCGTAAAGGTTTTCAAACAGCGATGGTATGTCATAGCCCGCAGTCCTTATTACGATACGATGATGATTTATGCACTCGATCGTATTCAAAACTTACTAATGACGGATATACCCTTTGATTACCCATCAAATTTTAATCCACAAAGTTTTTTTGAGTTTAGCTTCGGCATTGTAGTAGATGAAATTGGTGATATTGATAAAATCCGAATTAAAGCATACGGCAAAAAATGTCAATATATCAGAGCTTTACCCTTGCATCACTCGCAAAGTGAAGTTGAAACAACCGATAGCTATTCCATTTTTGAGTATTTATTGAATCCGACCTATGATTTTTACCAAGAATTATTATCGCATGGTGATGAGATAGAGGTGCTGTCTCCAACGTCACTCAAAGAGCATATTAAAGAGATTGTAAAAAACATGAGTAAATACTATAACTATTAATAGCATTTGCTTATGTTAGAATGAAATATTATATTTGTACAGAGTTTGTTTGACGAAATGCAAAGTACAGAACTTCACTGAAGTTACATTGTCGCTAAATCGTTACCAATAACTTTCTTCTTTTCTACTCTACACTGTCATTCAGGCAGATACAGAAAATTTTATTATCTGGCGGCAAAGATAGGCAGAATAAACCGGAATGCAGGATAAAGAGAGCAAATTGTGACGATATGAGGGCAAAAAGGTTACCCTCATATTTTTATTCTACCGCCATCATTGCTGCATGCCCGATGGATAAAGGGATACAGCCCGTCAATGAGGGTATGAGGGTAAATCCGACATAAACTTATAAACGGAAGCAGGAAGAAAGTAGCGGATATCCTTCCCTTCTTGCAGCGCACGGCGGATGAAGGTGGAGCTGATTTCAAATGTAGGTGAGTCTGCCAGCTTTACGTTTCCGGGCACCGCATCTACCGGAAAGCCGGGACGGGGATAGATAAGGATGGGATTCTCCGCAAGAATGCGTGCCGACTGATACCAACGGGGAAAGAGCGCCCAATTGTCCGAACCGATGATAAGCGAAAAGACATGTCCGGGATAAGCCAGTTTCAGTTCGTCCAGCGTATGGATGGTATAGGACGGACGGGACAAGTGAAATTCGAAATCGGACGCGCGAAACTTGGAATACCCCTCGATGGCAAGCCGCACCAGCTCCAGGCGGAGCTTGTCGTCCATCAATCCGGCTTCGTCCTTCATCGGATTGTGGGGGCTGACCATGAACCACATCTCATCCAGGCCCTCGTATTCGCAAAGATAATTGGCGAGAGCCAGGTGTCCGATATGCACCGGATTGAAAGAGCCGCAGAAGATTCCGATATTCACTTATATAATGAATGTATAGTTAATGGACGCGAACAGAAGACCGGCAACCTAAGAAAGCCGACACTGTTCAAACTTGTTTCTTCAAACGCTTCCAGCAGCTACGGATATTAAGGCCGCTTATCAACATTACGATAAGCATGGCAACTGCCGGAGTGTATTCCTTCAAGTCGACGTTCAATATTGCCAAAACAATGGCACCCAAAAATAAAATGATGTTTACGACTAACAATACTTTATTAGTCTTTGGCGATAACTTTCTACCTGTTGTCTGTATCATTGATTCAAAAATTGAGTGATTACTTTTAAAGCTTCGGCCTTGGCCTTGTCCAGATTATCGTTCACAATCACCTTGTCGAACTTCGGAGCGAATGTCAGTTCATATTCCGCTTTCGCCACCCGGCTCTCGATTACTTCGGGAGTATCTGTGCCGCGGCCCGTGAGGCGTTTACGCAACTCTTCCACCGAAGGAGGCTGAATGAATACGGACAAGGCACGCTCGCCATAAAACTTCTTGATATTGCAACCGCCTACTACATCCACATCGAAAACGACATTCTGTCCGGCGGCCAACTGCTTCTCCACTTGTTCCTTCAACGTTCCGTAAAAGCGATCCTGATATACCTCCTCATATTCCAGAAATTCATCATTGGCAATGCGACGGCGGAATTCATCAGGTGCAAGGAAGAAGTACTCCACCCCATGCTGCTCCGTGCCACGGGGCGGACGGCTGGTGGCTGAAATAGAAAAAGCCAGATTCAGGTTCCGAGTCAACAGATAATTGATAATCGTTGACTTGCCCGAACCCGAAGGGGCTGAAAATATTATTAATTTACCCATTCCATTCTTATTTGTAACTGCCCGGGTATGATGCCGGAGCGTCATGCCGGCTTATAACCCATTGCTGTCTGTCATTCGGAAGACTCTTCAGGCATTACATGACATTCAACACCTGTTCCTTTATCTGTTCCAGCTCGTCCTTCATCTGCACCACGATCTTCTGCATCTCGGCATGATTGGACTTGCTGCCCAACGTGTTGATTTCACGCCCCATCTCCTGAGCGATGAAGCCCAGCTTCTTTCCTTGCCCGCTGCCGCCTTCAAGGGTGCTGATGAAGTACTTCAAGTGGTTGGAGAGACGTTGCTTCTCTTCGTTGATATCCAGTTTCTCTATATAGTAGATGAGTTCCTGCTCCAGGCGGTTCTTATCGTAATCCACACTCAATGTCTTTTCAAGGGCATCGGTAATGCGTTCTTTCACCTTGCCTACACGTTCTTTTTCGAACGGTTCCACAGTTTCCAGCAGTTGGGCGATGTTCGCTATTTTTTCACGGAACTTCTTCTCCAATGCGGCGCCTTCCTGCTTGCGGAAATCTACCAGATGGCCAATCGCTTCTTCTACAACCTTACGTGCTTCCTGCCATTCTTCATCTGTCAACGATTGAACTTCATCTTTACCCATGATATCGGGCATGCGCATGATTGTTGCCATAGAATGTTCATTGGGGTAGCTGTATCCCAAGGCAACGGCCAATGCACTCATCTGCTGGTCATAGCTTTGCGCCAGTGCCATATTGATTTGCGCAGCAGAGTCACCCGCTCCCTTCTCTATCCAGAGGCTGAAATCCACTTTGCCCCGTTCCAGGTTTTTAGATATTTCGTTACGGATTTCCATCTCCTTTTCCCGGTAAAGCGGAGCTATACGAGTAGACAAATCCATCGCTTTACTGTTGAGAGACTTGATCTCCACATTGATTTTCTTATCGGACAGTTCGGCAGTTACCTTTCCGTAGCCCGTCATAGATTGTATCATAATGTTATAGTTTTGTGCAAATTTACGGGATTATTTTAATTACTGAAAATAATCATGTAAATTTGCCACAATAAAATTCAGAATAAAAGTTATGTCATGTATCTTACATATTGAAACGTCCACTTCGGCCTGCTCCGTAGCCGTGAGCGAAGACGGGCAGAACATTTTCAAGAAAGAAGACCTGAACGGTCCTTCACACGCCATTTCACTGGGAGTGTTTGTGGACGAGGCTTTGTCGTTTGCCGATAGCCATGCCATGCCATTGGATGCGGTTGCCGTGAGCTGCGGCCCCGGTTCGTATACCGGATTGCGCATCGGCGTATCGATGGCTAAAGGCGTTTGCTACGGCCGCAGCCTGCCGCTTATCGGACTGCCTACATTGAAAGTGCAATGTGTGCCGGTATTGCTCTATCACGAAGAGCTGCCCGATGACGCGCTGCTGTGTCCGATGATCGACGCCCGGCGCATGGAAGTCTATGCCGCCATCTATGACCGCGCTCTAAACCCTGTGCGTGACATTGCCGCCGATATCGTTGACGAAAATTCCTACAAGGAGTTTCTGGACAAACGGCCCGTTTACTTCTTCGGTGACGGTGCGGCAAAATGCAAAAAGAAAATAACGCACCTCAATGCGCACTTTATTGACGGTATCCGCCCGCTTGCAAGCATGATGTTTCCGCTTGCAGAAAAAGCCATAGCAGAGAATGACTTTAAAGATGTAGCTTACTTCGAGCCGTTCTACTTGAAAGAATTTGTAGCCAGTATGCCCAAAAAACTATTATAAATCAAAAGACATGCAATATAATACCCAACAAAAACGGATGCCTCTGCCCGAATACGGACGCAGTATCCAAAACATGGTAGACCATGCACTGACTATCGAAGACCGTGCCGAGCGCCAACGTTGCGCAAATACAATTATCAGCATTATGGGAAACATGTTTCCCCACTTGCGTGATGTACCTGATTTCAAGCATAAATTATGGGATCATATGTCCGACTTCAAACTGGATATCGATTACCCGTACGAAATCATCCGCAAGGATAATCTCAATACCAGACCGGGGATTATACCCTATCCCAGTACAAAAATCCGTTACCGTCACTACGGTCGTACGCTCGAAGTGCTGATAAACAAGGCATGCGATTTTCCCGAAGGAGACGAAAAGCAAAGTTTGGTAGCTTTAATCTGTAACCATATGAAGAAAGATTATATGGCATGGAACAAGGATACCGTAGACGAACGTAAAATTGCAGATGATTTGGCTGAACTTTCTGACGGCAAACTGCAAATGACCGACAGCATCATTCGCCTCATGGCAGAACGAATCGATCAGAACTACCGCCCCAAGATGAATAACCAGAATAATAACCGAATAATAATAATAATAACCGGAACAACAAGAGGAAGTATTAAGTATTAGATATTAGCCATACGGCATGGTTGTACAATCAGATGATAAATCGACACCCGATAGTTAACAATTAACAGTCAATACCTGATAATTAATATTTAAAACGACATGGCATCATTTGTAATCGAAGGCGGACACAGCCTTTCCGGAGACATTTACCCCCAAGGAGCAAAGAACGAGGTGTTACAGATAATCTGTGCCACTTTGCTTACTGCCGAAAGGGTAACCGTACACAATATACCGGATATCCTGGACGTCAATAATCTTATCCAATTGATGCGGGATATGGGTGTAAGCGTATCCAAGAAAGGTATCGACACATATAGCTTTCAAGCCGCAAATGTAGATTTCGCCTATCTGGAAAGTGATGCTTTCTTGAAGAAATGCTCCAGTTTGCGAGGTTCGGTCATGCTGGCAGGTCCAATGGTGGCACGCTTCGGCAAAACAATGATTTCCAAACCTGGCGGAGACAAGATAGGCCGACGCCGTCTTGACACACACTTTATAGGCATTCAGAATCTGGGTGCTAAATTCGAATACAACGATAAACGGGGAATATACGAAATATCATCCCGACAGTTGCACGGCGCTTACATGCTGCTGGACGAAGCATCGGTGACAGGAACTGCCAATATTGTAATGGCAGCTGTACTGGCAAAAGGAAAAACCACGATTTATAATGCTGCCTGCGAGCCCTACATACAGCAACTGTGCAAAATGCTGAACCGTATGGGTGCCAGGATTGAGGGTATCGCCTCCAATCTGCTCACCATCGAGGGAGTGGATGAGCTGCATGGCACCGACCACACCATTCTTCCGGATATGATTGAAGTAGGAAGTTTCATCGGTATGGCCGCCATGACAAGAGTGAACTGACGATTAAGAATGTGTCGCACGAAAATCTGGGTATCATTCCCGACAGTTTCCGCCGTCTGGCATCAAGATGGAGCAACGCGGTGACGATATCTACGTACCGGCACAAGATGTTTACCAGATAGAGTCGTTCATCGACGGTTCTATCATGACGATTGCCGACGCTCCGTGGCCGGGACTTACCCCGGACTTGCTCAGCGTATTGCTGGTAGTTGCCACACAAGCCAAGGGCAGTGTGCTGATTCATCAGAAGATGTTCGAGAGCCGCCTGTTCTTTGTGGACAAACTGATTGACATGGGAGCACAAATCATTCTTTGCGATCCGCACCGGGCTGTCGTTATCGGACATAATCATGTTTTCAAGCTGCGTGGCGGCAATATGACTTCGCCCGATATCCGTGCCGGCATCGCCTTGCTGATAGCAGCCATGAGCGCCGACGGTATCAGCCGTATACATAATATAGAGCAGATAGACCGGGGATATCAGAGTATTGAAGGACGGTTGAATGCTCTGGGTGCAAGAATAACAAGAATGGAATAATAATGATACGAAAAGAGGAAGTATATAAGATAGGAATATTCAATAAGCCGCACGCATTCACGGAGAAATCTCGTTCACATTCACTGACGATATATTCGACCGGGTGGAAGCTGAATATCTTATTTGTCTGCTGGACGGAATTCTGGTACCGTTCTTCCTGGAAGAATACCGTTTCCGTTCGGACACTACCGCGCTTGTCAAACTCGAAGGAGTGGATACGGCGGAACGTGCCCGTATGTTTACCAATATTGAAGTTTACTTCCCCATCAGGCATGCAGAAGAGACTGAACCGGGCGAATTGAGTTGGGACTTCTTTGTCGGTTTCCGAATGGAAGACATTCATCACGGCAAGTTAGGCGAAGTGACGGAGGTAGATACCTCTACCATTAATACCCTGTTCGTGGTAGATTGCCGGGGAGAAGAATTGCTGATTCCGCCCAAGAAGATTTCATAGTGGATATCGACCAAAAACACAAAGTCATTACGGTGGATTTGCCGGAAGGACTGCTGACACTGGAGGAGACGGAAGAGGTTTAACTATATAATTTCAGGCACGGAATTGCGCGGATTACACGGATTCATTTCTTCTTGTAATTACGGCGCAGCCAATAATCCCGTGTAATCCGCGCAATCCGTGCCTGAAAAGAGAACAAGTAAATGGCTAAGAAAAAGAAACGAAGTAAAATCTTTTGGAACAACATCAAGTTCAAATACAAACTGACTATCACCAACGAGAATACACTCGAAGAGATAGTAGGACTTCATGTATCCAAGCTGAACGCATTTCCGTATTGCTTTCCGTACTTACGGTCTTATTCCTTATAGCTGCTATCATTATCGCATTCACCCCGTTACGCAACTATCTGCCGGATACATGAACAGCGAGATTCGCGCACAAGTGGTAGAGAATGCTTACGGGTAGACTCATTGCAACAATTGGTAGACAGACAGAACCTCTATATCATGAATATACAGGATATCTTCCAAGGAAAAATCAAAGCTGATACCGTGCATTCGATGGATTCTCTGACTACTATACGGGAAGACTCACTCATGGCACAAACCCAACGGGAAGCCGACTTCCGCAGACAATATGAAGAAACGGAGAAGTATAACCTGACAAGCATCACTTCCCGGCCTGAAGTAGACGGCCTTATTTTCTACCGTCCTACCCGGGGTATGATATCCTCCTCTTTCAATGCCGACAAAAAACACTATGGTACGGACATTGCCGCCAATCCGGGTGAAAGTATATTGGCAACATTGGACGGCACTGTCATACTAAGCACTTATACTGCCGAAACCGGTTATTTAATAGAGGTTCAACACAATCAGGACTTCGTATCCGTCTATAAACATTGCGGTTCCCTGCTGAAACGGGAAGGAGATGTAGTGAAGGGTGGTGAAGCCATTGCTTTGGTAGGAAACACCGGACAACTGACCACAGGTCCCCATCTCCATTTTGAGCTATGGCACAAAGGCAGAGCGGTGAATCCGAACTGTATATCGTGTTTTAATTATTAAATATCAATTAAATAGATGAAGAAACAAATTGCCATACTTGGCTCTACAGGTTCCATCGGCACACAAGCACTACAGGTCATCGAAGAGCATCCCGACCAGTACGAAGCGTATGTGCTGACGGCCAACAACCGGGTAGATGACCTTATTGCACAGGCACGCAAATTCAAGCCTGAAGCAGTGGTAATAGCCGATGAATCGAAATATCGGCAACTGAAGGATGCGCTTGCCGACCTGCCCATCAAGGTGTATGCCGGGAAAGATGCCTTATGCCAGATTGTAGCAGAAACTCCCATCGACATGGTACTGACTGCCATGGTGGGGTATGCCGGGCTGAAACCGACCATGAATGCCATTCGTGCCCGCAAAACAATAGCCCTTGCCAACAAAGAGACGCTGGTTGTTGCCGGTGAGCTTATCAATGAGCTGGCGCGTGTTTGCGGTACTCCCATCCTGCTGTAGACTCCGAACATTCGGCTGTGTTCCAGTGTTTAACAGGAGAAGCAGGCAACCCGATTGAAAAGGTGATACTGACGGCTTCGGGCGGTCCGTTCCGCACTTGCTCCATGGAACAGTTGGCAACGGTAACCAAAGCGCAGGCATTGAAACATCCCAATTGGGATATGGGCGCCAAGATTACGATAGACTCTGCTTCCATGATGAATAAAGGTTTTGAAGTAATTGAAGCCAAATGGCTCTTTGGTGTGCGTCCCGACCAGATAGAAGTAGTAGTGCATCCACAGTCGGTTATCCACTCCATGGTACAGTTTAAAGACGGAGCAGTGAAAGCACAATTGGGAATGCCGGATATGCGCTTGCCCATTCAATATGCATTCTCCTACCCCGACCGTTGAAAGCCTCCTTCCCACGGCTGACTTCAAGCAATGTACCGAGCTGACTTTCGAGCAACCGGATACCAAACGCTTCCGTAACCTGGCACTGGCATACGAAGCATTACACCGTGCAGGCAATATGCCGTGTATAGTCAACGCAGCAATGAAATAGTAGTTGCCGCTTTCCTGCGCGACGAGATTTCGTTCCTCGGAATGAGCGACGTTATTGAAAGGACGATGGCTCAGGTATCTTCGTACAAAAGCCGGCATATGAAGATTATGTAGCAACGATGCGGAAGCCAGAAAGGTAGCAAAAGAAATGATATAGTAAATTGTAAATCGTAAAATAGTAAATAATTAATGGAAACATTCTTGATTCGTGCCCTGCAACTCATTATGAGCCTTTCGTTGCTCGTTATTGTTCATGAAGGGGGGCACTTCCTCTTCGCCCGTCTGTTCAAGACACGGGTAGAAAAGTTCTGCTTATTCTTTGATCCCTGGTTCACACTTTTCAAGTTCAAACCTAAAAAGAGTGAGACGGAATATTGTATCGGCTGGTTGCCTTTAGGCGGCTATGTTAAAATTGCAGGTATGATAGACGAGTCTATGGATACCGAACAGATGAAACAACCGATGAAACCTTGGGAGTTCCGTGCCAAGCCGGCATGGCAGCGTCTGTTGATAATGATAGGCGGCGTATTGTTCAACTTCATTCTGGCCCTGTTTATCTACTCCATGATACTTTTCACATGGGGCGACGAATACGTACCTATACAGAAAGCCCCATTGGGTATGGAATTTAATAAAACAGCCCAAGATATCGGTTTCCGTGACGGTGACATACTCATATCTGCTGATGGGGTACCTCTTGAACGCTATGGCGGTGATATGCTGACAAGCATTGTCGATGCACGCCAGGTAACCGTATTTCGCGGCGGTCAAGAAGCGTCCGTATATATTCCCGAAAATATGATGGAACGGCTATTGGCAGACAGCGTTCGTTTCGCCGACTTCCGTTTTCCGTTCGTAATAGACAGCATCCCGGCAAAATCACCTGCCGCCCTTGCAGGATTGCAACCGGGTGACAGCATCACGCACATGGACGGCAGAGTAATTTCTTATTCTGATTTCGAGGAAGACAAAAAGAATCGCAAGCAGACCAATGCATCGCACGATATGTTGTTGACTTATGTGCGCAATGGAGTGGCGGATACATTAACCTTGACTACAGACTCAGTATATAATATGGGGGTATATCCTATTACAACCACCTCCAGGCTTCTTCCGGTCATGAAACAGGAATATAGTTTCTTTGCTTCCATACCTGCAGGGGTAACATTGGGAGGTAAACACCCTGAAAGGATATGTCAGCCAAATGAAATATCTCTTCTCAAAGAAGGAGCCAAGCAACTTGGAGGCTTCGGTACTATCGGCAGTATCTTCCCGGCAACATGGAACTGGCATCAGTTCTGGTACATGACGGCGTTCCTCTCCATTATCCTTGCTTTTATGAATATCCTGCCTATTCCGGCATTGGACGGCGGACATGTATTATTCCTTATTTATGAAATTGTGGCTCGCCGTAAACCCAGCGACAAGTTTATGGAGCGCGCCCAGATGGTAGGAATGTTCCTGCTGTTCGCCTTGTTGATTTGGGCTAACTTCAATGATATTCTGAGGTATTTCTTCTGATAATCAAGCAATAAAAAAACGCATCATGTATCGCTTTAAAATACATGATGCGTTTGGTGCAAACAGATAATGCGTTTACCCTTTACAGATGATGTGTTTCATAAAAACACATCATCTGTTTTTTAGTTTATACCAAGTGCCCTATCCACTCCTCCGGTCGCCCGGCAGCAAGTCGATAACCGGAATCTCTATCATAGTGTAGCAACCGGCTGCTGGCGCATGGCGGCACGTGCCACGCACACCAATACTTGTGCAGTCAATGCAGGATTATTGATGCGCATATTAAATTCGAACAATTGGTTCTGGGTCTTGCCGGACACACCCTTACGAGTCAGGTTCACGCCGTGCCCCATATCGAGCAGGGCATCCACACTCGGCACAAGCTTCACGTGCGTTTCGTCATTCACAAAATACGGGTCTGACTTGATGGCGGCTGCTACCTCTTCGAATTCATAGCCGTCTTTCAGTTCGATGTACACCATGCGGCGATGAATACCCGTCCCCGTAGGGATGGTCATGGAGAGGGCGGCTTTCACCCCTTCGACAGCCTTCACAGCTACCGTATGTCCCATGCTCATGCCCGGACCGAAGTTAGTGTAAGTAATACCTTTCGGGGCAATAGCCTCCAACAGAGTACGGACGATTGAGTCGCTTCCCGGGTCCCAACCTGCTGAAATGATGGATACTGTATTGTGGGCTTCGCTTCCGCATCGAGCGTATGGCGCAAAGCCGTAATGCCGGTATGAATATCAAAACTATCTACCGTATGGATGCCCAAAGCGAGTATTTCTTTCGCATACTTTTCCACGCTGCGGGTGGGCGTGCATAGAATGGCGACATCCACAGCCTCCAATTCCTTGATATCTTTTACAACAGGGTATTCGACCAATTCGGCGGGACGGTTCTCGGCGCCTGCACGACGTACTACACCGGCGATTTCAAAGTCGGAAGCTGCTTGCAGCGCTTCGAGCACGAAATGTCCGATATTGCCATAACCAACGATGGCGGCTCTTACTTTTTTCATTCTTTTATTGGTTTTAATAATCAGTTTTCTACTTTAACGCCGACAAAGATAGAAATAATAAGTGAAATTGAGAAAAACAGTGATGGTAAGAATGTGCCTCAAGAGTAGAATTTGTACTTGACAGAGAAACGCAGGATTTAATCCACCACCCACCGCTCGATGTTGCGCGTCTTCATGCTGAAGTTCAGAAGAACGCATCGACTTCGCCCTCACGCATCTCCCGAACGAACTTCTGTATCTCGAAAGTATTGAGCAGGCTGAAAGGATTGTAGATGCCTATGGAATTTTCGACAAAGTGATAACCGTCTTCATCACTCCGTAGAACGGTTTCAGGGTGTTGCGAAACTGCTCTTGAAGTTCCCTGTTGCCGGATAACTTGCAGCATCGGCTTATCATATTCATCTATCAATATGCATTCATCTTGGGATATTTCGCACATAAACACTATATTTGCACCATGATAGAGTACATCAAAGGCGGAATTGCCGAACTAAGTCCGGCAACCGCAGTCGTAGACTGTAACGGTTTGGGATATGCCGTTAATATTTCATTGAATACATACGCTGCCGTTCAAGGCAAAAAGGAATGTAAACTTTATATCTACGAAGCCATCCGTGAAGATGCCTACATACTTTATGGTTTCGCCGACAAGCAGGAACGCGAACTCTTCCTGCTGCTGATTTCCGTATCGGGCATCGGCGGAAATACCGCACGCATGATACTCTCGGCACTCTCGCCGTCGGAACTGATAAACGTCATCAGTACCGAGAATGCCAATCTGCTGAAAACGGTGAAAGGCATCGGACTAAAAACCGCCCAACGGGTGATTGTAGATTTAAAAGACAAAATAAAAACCGGCGGTATCGCTGCCGCTGCAGGAACAATGGGTGCGCTCGTATCGCCCGCCGCCACGCAAGTGCAGGAAGAAGCGGTAGCCGCCCTCACCATGCTTGGTTTCGCGCAAGCTCCCTCGCAGAAGGTGGTGTTCGCCATCCTGAAAGAAGAACCCGATGTTCCGGTAGAGCAAGTCATCAAACTGGCACTAAAAAGACTCTAAGATATGGTTGCAATTACAATAAAAGAATGGTTTGAACGCTAATGAACGCACACGCGTACTTCCTACCGACAAATGGTATCTTGACTTCGCTATTAAAGTTTTTCCATTAATCAAACAATCTTCTGTATTCAAGCATGAAGACTATCTTGCCCAAGTTAATGCCGCCATTTCAGTCAGCATGTATCTACAGGATGCCGTTTCTCAAAACGGAGGGTGGAAAGTCTTTTCCGATTCATACTTTGCACTATACGGGACATACCTGCCTTTCTACCCGTGACTGACGAGTATGTGCCGGATGAAATCAACAAAGAAGACATCGCTTTTATGCTATGGACATTAAAATCACACTATGCCATTTGGGAAGACGATGAATACACCCTCTTCAACCCCTACGATGAAGGACTGTCGGCACTTAGCCAAACCGCCTATGACCTGATGGATGAATGTTTGAAGAAGCTCCAATCAATGAAGAGCCCTCTCCGAAATGTGGGTTATGGGAGCGGATTTGCTGGAAATGCTTGTCACCCCGCTGCCTGAAATCACTCCGAAAACCAAATTGAAGAAGGATACCGAACGCTGTCTGGAATACAGCAAAGGCAGGAACTTATTATACTTCGCCAATTATCAGGAACTCCGTACATTCTTCATTGAAGTGCTGAAATGGGACAATCACCCTTCTTCACTTCTGCCCGATCTGGAGTATAAGAGGGAGTTTGTGGTTTATGCCAACGCCCGAGGGATACTCATCGCCCATAATGTAGCCGCTTACTTCTGCGAAGAACAGAATCCGATGTACGATGCCGGACGCGCCGCAGCCGAAGGATACAAGATGTTTTGCCGCCCCGGAGCCTGCCCTTTCGACTTGTTGAAGTATGGAATGACCAAAGGCATTCTGCCTGACCTGCAACTTCCTTTCCCAAAGGAAAAGAACTGTTACACCAATATTGGGACTTCATAGCCCGCTATTACTTATGTGAATATTATGAGGGGGAATAAGAATACAACACCTCGCCCCAAGCAGGCGAACAAAGCCAAACCAACCGGAAAGCGAATCGGGAAGTCAAAGCCCCAAAAGGCAAACAATCAGCTGAACAGAAGGGTGAAGTAAATGGGAATTGACAATTCCCATTTACAGTTCCACAATCTCCTCTTGCATACCGTCAGCTTCTCCAATCCTTCCGCGTTACCGCCCAGGAGTTTTCAATGCCAACGGGGCCTACTCCCGGCAGTACGATTTCGGTTCCAGGGCAAAGACCATGCCCAGTTCCAGTTCTTGCTTCATGCGCGGGGCCAATACGGGCATCTCGTTTATTTCCAGTCCAATGCCATGGCCGATAAACTTCGCCTTCTGCCCTATTCCCATAAAGTAATCGGCAAATCCGGCTTTGGTCACCATCTCGATGGCTGTATTATACATATCCTCACAAACCGTTCCCGGTTTTGCCATAGCTACCACGGCTTCCTGTATTTCAAGGCAGGTCTGATGGGCGGCATACGCTTTCTCGGACAACCTGCCGATAGAGAATACACGGCTCATGTCGCCCATATAGCCGTAGAAGTTTCCGCCCATATCTACCATCACACTGTGTCCGGCCTGAAGTAGCGTACCGTTGGCACCTCCCGGTATCGACGGGTCGAGACCTTCGCCACCCAATGCGAAATCATACGGAGAAGGAGTGGCGGCATTGTCTCCCGCCAACAGGCTGCCCATGAAAATCTCCATGCTTTGACCGAATACGCGGAAGATACCCAAGTTGCCTTCCAAACGCATCAGGCGCTCTACTTCGATGGACAACTGGCGGTCTGTCATACCAGGTTGGTAAACGGTAGGTATCTTGTCGTAGGCTTCCGTATGTGCGGCTCCTGAACGGCGGAAGATTTCAATCTCGATAGGAGTCTTTATGGTTCGCGCCTGCCGGATGAGCTTCGTACCGCAAGGCACCACCTCGGTCTCGGGGAAGCAGCCAGCCAGCCGGCTATACTCCGTAAAAGAGAGTTCATCGCCTTCAAGCATCAGCTTGGCAGGCATCGGCAAACCGCATTCCTTTATCAAGTCGGGCAGTTGCGCCGGTTTGTGGATGGTGTGTATATGTTCTCCCTCGATATTGTTGGGGCGCTTGATGAACAAACGCGCCGGAGCATTCAGCGGCAGATACAGGTAGCCGCTGACAACACGCCCATACGTATAAATCAAGTTTACATTGCAAGTGATAAGAGCGGCATCAATCCCTTGTTGAGCCATGAGTACGCGTATTTTGTCGCGTCTCATCTTTAATTCCGGTTGTAACATCTCTTTGTTATTTATGTTTTACAGTGGTGCAAAAGTAGCGATTTTATATAAACGGCGTACTTATTCGGGCACATAAATGATTTCTCCATTGTCCAGCTCGTAGGCAATACCCACTTTCTTTCCCTTCTTTCCACTCTTCGTATCCTGATTTTCTGAGGGAGTATAACGATTAATCTTCTGCCCTTCCTTGATGATAATCTCCATGTTCTCCTTTCCCGGATTCTTCACCATGGTGTAGTCTTCCTGGCTGAACACCTCCGTCATGTTATAGCGGCTTACCAATGCCACCATCAGAGCTACGGCAAACACCATTGCAACATCGAAAAGGTTGCTTACCACGCTCATCGGATCACTGTCCTCTTCCTTTCTTAACAGATGTCTTTTCATTCCGCCTTACGATTTTCGTCCAACAATTCAGCAAGGAACTCCAGTTGAGTCATATCTTGCAGATACCACCGTTGTTTTACTTGCTGGGTAATAAAACCGATGGCACTGGCAAACAGACCGACTACCGTTGTGGCAAACGCCACCTGCATATTATATGCCATCGAAGCGATATCTCCTGTAGAAAGCCCTACCAGTGCAGGCCCCATCGGAATCAACGTACCCATCAGTCCCAGCATAGGTCCCATCTTCGTGAGCGTCTTGGATATGGCAAGGTCTTTGTCAGCCGCAATCTCAAAATCGGCCAACAGGCGTTGCACATGGGCAGGACTATCTTTCACCGCAAGCACACGACGAATATACGTGATTACTAATGAAGAGTTTTTTGCCGGAAGGCGCTCTGCCAATTGAGGCAAAGTATCGCCGGTCAACGCATCAAGTTCCTTCCGAAGCAGTGCATCAGTTTTGCGGATGGCAAGATACTGCCCGAAGAAATTGCCGATAAGCAGTATCGAACGTCCGAAAAGAATTATCAAGAGGACGACAACGGGAACTAACAGCCCGGTTGATATCCAGTAAAGAATGTCTGAAATGTAATTCATATTGCTATTTGTTTTTATAAATCAGTTAGTATGTCTTTTTAATCTTATTCTGCGTACAAGCATGCCCATAAATGCTCCTACTGCTATTATACCGACCAAACCGGTTAAAGCTTCCCAGTTTACGTCATTAATACCTTTTACCGCGGTACGACCATTGACCGTAGCTATAATTCCTAAAATCGCCATCAGGGCATTGGCAAGAAAAAGCAGTTCCAGACGAAGGTCTTTCTCAGGCAACAGCCAACGCAAAAACAAACTCCCGCCAGGAATCAAGACCATTACGCAGCCTGCCATCCCCCAAGCTATCAAGGAGAAAGAGACTCCGGGAAAGGAGAATATCAATGCCACCAATCCGCTGAATAAAACCGGAAATATCAGGATACCCGGAAACCAACGCAAAGCACGGTAAGTCCATAGTACACGCTTCTTTATCGGACCGGTAGTCTGAACGTGCGCAGCAAGCATGCAGAATGCCATTTGCAAGACAACCTCCACACTCAGTACGACAGACGTATCGAGCATCAGGGAGGGATTCGACAACCAGTCTGAAATCTGCGTCTTGGACTGTTCGATGGCAAAAGGCCACATCAATCCCACAAACAGAGCACTGACTACGGCTACTGCCACCACAGACCACAACTTACGGTAAGTTTGCTTCAACATAAAGTTGAAGCAAACCAATATCATAAGTACCAAAACAACTGTCTTCATATTTATTCCATCATTTTTTTACGCCGATGACGTACAAGCAGAATCAAGACAATGAGAACCACCACTACAATGACACCTACTGCCACATTGCTCAGCATATTTGTCTGCTCTTCGGCAGCGGCAGATGCGACTTCCTCTTTCTTCATCACCATGCCCTTCTTGTCGTTGGCAGCGGCGGCTTCGCGTATCTGGTCGATGTTTTCCTTATACTGTGCGGCAGCCTGCGGTTCGGTCTTCGAAGCAATGAACCGGCGAAGTTTGGCATTGTCGCACACAAAGCCGGAGCAGGACGGTTTGTACTTGTTCACCAGGTCGGTATGCAACTTGGCTATATCGGCAACCTGCTGTTCGCTTGCCTTCCACATGCCCTTGCGGACAGTCTCCAGCATCACGGCGGTCATTTCCTCCAACGCAGCAGGATTTTGTTTTTCAAAGTATTCCTGCAAGCCCAGGTCGAATTTGTCTTTGACATATACATTATATATCTCGTCCCACATCTCCTTGTCGATAGCCTTCGGCTTCATCACATTCCAACCATAGGTATTCTGCACAATTTCGGCAAAGGTATTTGCCGCACCTGCCTCCCCTTTCATCTTCTCCTTGATATAAGTAGGATTGAAGATGGTGGTACGGCTCTCTACGCCAATCGCCTCCTTCACTTCCTGCATGCGGAAGTTGTTGCGGTTGCGGTAGTCGCTCAGGTAAGCGTCGGGATCCTTGCCCGTCACATTGCGGACGGCAAGGTTCAAGCCGCCCATGAACTCATACACATGGTCGAGGCTCAATGCTCCCCAAGTGTTGCTCTGGCGGGGCTGGATAACGGCATCGGTACGCGTCAGCGCAGCTTCAAAGGCAAACTGGCGGAAAGCTTCCCAATTCTTCTCGCTGCCGTAATAAGCTCCCATATTGTTGAGATAAGTATCGGCAATCTCCTTCTCGCTCTCCCAGCGGTCACCGCTCATCACCATTCCCTGAATGCCTGTACCGTAACCGCCATTCAGAGCACCGAATACACGGAACGCAGCCATCTCGCGCGCATCCTTCGGTGTAAGCCCCTTCTCTATCAAGGTACGTTCGGCTTCCACCACTCCGGCGGCAACCTGGTTCTCGAACCGGTCGTCCTTGGCCGCGGCTGCCATTTCTACCGCACGGTTGATGAGGAACAGACGGGAAGCGGCAATGTCGCGCAACTGCCCGCTGGTCTGTACCACCACGTCGATGCGCGGACGTCCCAGGTCTTTCGACGGAATCAGGCGCAAATCGGTGACACGGCCAAAGGCATCGCGTATCGGCTCCACACCGAGCATATAAAGCACTTGGGCAATAGTAGCCCCACCGGTTTCAATGAACTCTCCGCTCCAAAGCGTATAGCTCACCTTGCGGGGAATGCTGTCATTATGACGGCTCTTATACATGTCGATGGTATTGTTTGCCAATTGGATTCCTTTCTCCCAGGCAGCCTCACTCGGAGTAGCCTCAGCGTTGATTCCGTAAAGGTTACGCCCGGTAGGCAGCGTGTTAGGATTCACAATCGGATCACCGCCCGGCGAGGGTTGCGTATAGCCACCGTTCAAGGCATTGACCATAGAGGCGAGTTCGTTATGCGGGCTCTCAAGCAGGGCCTTCTTGTAATTTCCCACATTCCGGATGGTACGCTCCACTTCGATGATGGCCAAGGCAAGATTTACTTCCTCTTTCGAGAATTCTTCTTTCTTTCCCTGCATCATCTTCTTCATATCGGACATGCTGCCACCTTTCATGCCGGCAGACATGCCTTGTTTTCCTGCAGGCATGCCTTTCATACCGGCTTTCAATGCACCTTGCTTCTTACCATCGTTTGCAACTTCGGCAGGCATTCCCTCCGGTGCATTTTCTTTCGATTTAGCTTGCATTTTCTTGACGGCATCGGCAGGCATACCCATCTTTTCCGCCATAGCAGCTACTTCTTCGGGCGTCTTGCCCTTTATCATATCTTTCACAAAGTCTGGCATCTTGCCATGATGACCTTCACCACCGCCGGGATGCCCTCCGCCTTCTCCTTTCCGCGGTTTTCCCATCTGATGCGGCTTCTCGGTTTCCCCTTGAGACTTTTTGAGATCAACGGCTTCTTGAGTCATTCCCGGAGACATATTGCCGGAAGAAGCAGCCATCATCATCGCCATCATGCCCGATGGTGCGTTGCGTTGCTTCTCTATCTCACGGGCTTTCGACAGTTCGTCGGCAGTAATACCGGCGGTGCGACAAATTAATTCATCGGTAGCCAGTGAAGGATTGGCAAGCAGGCGAGTCACCAGGTCACGGGCAGGATTCAGGTAACGCTGCGTGAAGAGAGAACGATGTTTCTCCGCCATTCCGTCGGCACGGCCGCGTAGTTTGTCGAGCGACAAAAGACTGTAGGCGACGGGGTCCGTAGCCATAGCATACACACTGCTGACGATACGGGCATCCTCGTAAGGAACGCCCATCGTATAGAGCTGCCCCGTAATCTTCTCGGTAGCCAGTTCTTCGGCAAAGTTCTCGATACGCGTGATGTCCTCTTCTGAATAAGGATTGGCCAGGATGCTGTCCAGTTCCAGTTCACGATGAATGCCCAACTTCACGGTAGCGGCCTTCACAACTAAAGATGCGTGGCGAATGTCAGCTTCCTTGCCATTGTTGCCTACCTTATTATTGTAGATTTTAATCTTCTCCATCAGTTCACGATAGATGCCACGTACACTACTTTCGAGGAAAGGCGGTGTGAGGTAAGACTGCAAGCCTGCATACGAACGGCGCTTGGCTATCATGCCTTCGCCCACGTTTCCGATGGAATAGATGTAGTAGTGAGGCAAAGCGCCCACCAACCGGTCCGGCCAGTCGTTGCTGCTCAAAGCCACCTGCTTGCGCGGAGTGAATTCCAAGCTGCCGTGCGTACCGAAGTGTATCAAGGCATCCGCCTTGAAGCCAAACTGCGTCCAGAGGTAAGAGGCGATATAAGTATGGGGAGGAGCGGCATCCGTACCATGCACCACCTTGAAGGCATTATCTCCTTTTCCCGCCGCATTCTGGGGTAGCAATACGACATTGCCGAATTGCAGGCGCGCCACGCCTAAGCGTCCGTCCTCAGTAGCCATATACTCACCGGGGAACTCTCCGTTGGCAGCTACCACTTCAGCATATTTGTCCGGACGAATTGTTTTCTTTATCCAGTTTTCATATTCTGCTTTCGTCACTAATGCAGGCTTTCCATTCTTCATAAAGTTATCGAAAGCCCCCTCGGCATAATTGCCGAACACGGCTCCCTGTGCCTGTATCATCCGTTCCAGTTCCTTGGAAGATGCGGGAAGTCCTTCAATGGTATAACCTTCCTTCTTCATGTACTGCAACATATAATAGAGAGACGGACCTACTTCCATACCACCGGCAGTAAGAGCATTCTGTCCTGCACCTTTGTAATAATAGATAGCCACCCGCTTCTCGCTATTGGGTTTGCGCTGCAGCTTGATGTAGTTATTGACAGTCTGTACAAAAGTCTCCAATCGCTCGGGAATGGCAAACGCATGCTGCAAACCTTCTTCATCCTTGTAATGTCCGAAGAGGACGAAGGGACGGATAGCCCCGTCTATTTCAGGCGTCACCACACTTTGCGAAAGGAAACCACCGCTCATACCCATCTTGTCAGCCTCCCACTCTTCTACCAAGCGGTTGACGTTCAAAGGTGTAAACAGAGGAATATTCTGCTTGGTCAGATAGTCCACGATGAAGTCGCCCATACGCCCGTGGGCCATGTTGATAACGGCTGACGGCTGTACGGAATCGATGCGGTGCTCGTCAATAAAGCTCTTCATTCTCCGCACAGGATATACCATATTTCCGGTTTCTTCCAATTTGGCTATCAAGTCGGTAGGCTCTCCCATTTGTCCGGTGATAACGATACGGGGAGCATCTTCCCTGTATAAACCGTTCTTTTGCAGGAAAGCATTATATTCGGCTATGGAGTTGAAGCCGAGTTCTTCATCTTCCGGCTTTTGAGGATCGGCATGATAAATCAGGTCGCTGGCACGTTCTATCACAGCCTCCGGCTCGTTCACGGAAAATACTTTCCCGTCGATATGCTTGCGCACATAATTCAGCAAACTGCGATAGTTCCGTCGTCCTGCATTTCCGAGATAATTTCTTAAAGTATCTGCTTGAATGGAATCCAGAGAAACAATCTTGTTGGCAGGATTCGTTGCAGCAGTGGTCAAGACCGGCAGGCCGTCATCAGCCGCTTTTTGAATAACGGCGCGTTGTTCTTCAGTAATACGAAGCCCCATGGCGTTAATAAACACCATATCGTAAGCCGTCAGTTTGTCGAGGTCGTCCGTGCTAAGCTCGGCTATTTTAATAAACGAATTATCGTTCGCCTTGGAGATTTCTCCCAGACTGATAACCTGATAGTTGACGAATGCTACTTTCGTCGGGCTGAGCCAAATGCTCCATCCCCCCCAAAGCACAAATAGGAGTGCTATGACAGCGCCTCCTATAATGAGTTGTTTTTTCTTCATATACTTATTTCATTTTTTATAATCCAAACACACCGGCGATGTTGATATTGACTGTCCCGACGCAACTGAACCCTTTTGGCAGTACTTGCAGGGAACTGTCAACGGCCTTGTCCGTGCAGTTAAACAGGTTATCAACGCCAACGTTGAGAGATATTCCACACGGCAATGTAACCAAAGTTTATAAGATTAATACCTATTGTTTTTTCGCTGCAAAGTTACAGGTCGCAAAAAGAAGTAGCAATACCTAAAAAAGATGAAAATAAGATGCATCAGCCATACGGCTTGTCCTCCACCATAGAATACAGATAAGTCCGTGATGCAATGCAGATAAGAGTGCAGGCCGAGATAGACAAGTGCACAAGTCAGCGCAGATAAAAGCATAAAGCAGCCTATGTAAATGAGTAAAGAGCATAGCCCAACAATACCCAATAAGAGGTATTCTGACTCTTTCCCCGAATCTTATAAGGCAGATAACAGCAAACAACAAGGATCAAGCAAACTCCGGGCGACTCCTAAAAAGGCGGAACTGATTGCCAAACCAGAAATGAGTATCAGAACTTATATATATCGGACATCCCGGATGAAGAAGGAGAATAAAAAAAGTACTGCCCATACCTTCACAGGCGTAGGCAGCACAAACCACAAATACAAATACAACTAAACAAAGTTTTTCTTTAGATAATTCCCTGCCCCATCATGGCATGGGCCACCTTCATGAAGCCGGCTATATTTGCCCCCTTCACATAGTTGATGTAGCCGTCAGGTTCGGTTCCGTATTTCACACACTGGGCATGGATACCGTGCATGATTGCATGAAGCTTTTCATCCACTTCGGCAGCGCTCCAACTAAGGTGCATGGCATTCTGTGACATTTCCAGCCCACTGGTAGCCACACCGCCTGCATTCACTGCTTTACCCGGTGCATACATAATCTTATTTTCAATAAAAAGGTCGATGGCTTCGGGCGTACATCCCATATTGGATATTTCGCCCACACACGTTACTTTATTAGCAATCAAGTGTTGTGCATCTTCACCATTCAACTCATTCTGCGTGGCGCAAGGCAACGCAATATCAGCCTTCACTTCCCACGGACGTTTGCCCGCAACAAAGGTTGAACCTGGAAATTCATCGGCATATGGAGCTACAATATCGTTACCCGATGCGCGGAGTTCCAACATATAGTCTATCTTTTCGCCGCTGATACCATTCGGATCATAGATGTAACCGTCAGGCCCGGAGATAGTAACCACTTTAGCACCCAATTCGGTAGCCTTGGTAGCTGCGCCCCAAGCCACATTTCCAAAGCCGGAAACGGCCACGGTCTTGCCTTTTATATCGATATCTTTAGTCTCCAACATTTGATGAACGAAGTACAATCCGCCGAAACCGGTTGCTTCGGGACGTATCAACGAACCACCGAATTCCAGTCCCTTACCGGTGAAAGTGCCTGTAAACTCACGAGTCAGCTTCTTATACATGCCGAACATATAGCCCACTTCACGGCCGCCTACACCGATATCACCGGCAGGTACGTCCATGTCCGGACCGAGGTGACGCCACAATTCCAACATGAAAGCCTGGCAGAAACGCATGATTTCGGCATCGCTCTTGCCGCGTGGTGAAAAGTCCGATCCACCCTTACCGCCACCCATAGGCAACGTAGTCAAAGCATTCTTAAAGGTTTGTTCAAAACCCAGGAACTTCAGTATAGAAAGATTCACAGAAGCATGGAAACGAATGCCGCCTTTGTACGGGCCAATCGCATTATTGAATTGTACACGATAGCCGAGGTTAGTCTGGACTTCACCTTTATCGTCAACCCACGTAACGCGGAAAGTAAAAATACGGTCGGGTTCCACCAATCGTTCTATAATCTTAGCTTTCTCGAACTCAGGATGCTTGTTATAGATATCTTCGATAGAAAGAAGCACTTCCTTTACGGCTTGAAGATACTCAGACTCGCCGGGATGCTTTGCCTCCAAAGAGGACATGATACGTTCGATATTCATAATATTACTTTTTTATAAGGTTATTACCTTGTTATTTCAAAGCCGCTAAAATCAAAATGTCAGCAACAACACTGCAAATATAGGAAAACTTTTCAATATACATAAATCTTACATTAATATTTTGATTAAACAACAATAAAACGTCAGACGCACATTCCCCTTTACATTCAAGGAAGGGAGAAACCGCTTATCCTGGTTTGAAAAGCATCAAATAAGGTTTATAATCTATCAGCAGACATCTTTTGACGGTTTTTAAAGCATTTATGGCAGTTATCAAACCCCGTTTTGCCAAATAATGGCTAACCTTGCACCAAGAAACACATTAAGTAAACAAAATGAGAAAGGCACTATTCATCCTATTTCTTCTATCTGTAAGCAGAGTTATCACGTATGCCCAAGTCCGCTTAGCGCAAGACGGGCAACTGGAAAAGCAGATTTATGAAAGTGGACTGATTCATCAGCCACTCCCGCTAAACACTGCTAATTCCTTCGAAGCCAACGGATGGCAGAAAGAGGTTGTACTGAGCACTCCACTCACCACGTCTGCAGATATAGAAAGGTGGAGCCATTCAGGAGCCGGGAGCATGTCATTCTCTATTGAAAGAAGTATTTCGGGTAAAGGAAGCATCAAACTACAGTTTCCTACCTATACCGGAAAGCGGGCAGTCGGTTCTCCTTCCGATCCGGACTATGCAACGTATGGCAACAGCAGCATTGCTTATCATTTGAACGGTGCCAATCTGGAACAGTACAACAGGATTACATTCGCTATCTTTCCCGATTGCGACGGTGCACGCGTAGTCAACATGAATCTTACCTTTGTAAATGCCCCCACATCTGCAAAGCCCGGCTACAACCCGCCTTCCGGTTCTCATTCAATCAATCTTGTGAACAAAGAATGGAACCGGTGTTTTCTCGAAATTGACGAATACCAACGCGACAAAGTGATGGAAATCAGTTTCAGCACGGCACTGAAAGGCAAAGACCTTACAACAGGAGATTCAGCCATCTACTACATTGACAACCTGCAACTGCAAACGGTGAAGAACCCGGAGAAGGTGAGCGGATGGATACCTGCCGGCGGGAAGATTATTTATTCCACAACAGGATATACGGTAAACTATCCTAAAACAGCCATTATCAACACAAATCATTCTATATACAATGCCCGGCGCTTTCAGTTGCTGAACCCGGAGAATGGCCAGCCGGTCTATGAGAACGAGATAAAAGAACAATCGACTACAATCGGACAGTTCGGTCTTATCGACTTTACCGCTTTCAACCGTACCGGGCTATATCAACTGAAAGCGGGCAACTCCTTAACCCCTGCTTTCCGGATTGCCGGGAACATCTGGGAGGATTCACAATGGAAAGTACTGAATTTCATCTTCTGCCAGCGCTGCGGGTATCCGGTTCCGGGCAAACATGCCACTTGCCACACAGACCTGATGTCCCGGCATGACGGACGCAGCATTTCTTATGCCGGTGGCTGGCACGACGCGGGCGACTTATCGCAGCAAACGCTCCAGACAGGAGATGTCACCTTCTCACTGCTCGAAGCCTATAATAAGGTAAAAGACAAAAATCCCGCCCTTGCCGCCCGCCTGAGGGAAGAGGCGGAATGGGGACTGGAATTTATCCTAAAGAACCGTTATGGCGACGGTTATCGCGCCAGCAGCATGGGATTGCTTATCTGGCAGGACGGAGTATTCAACACGCTCGATGACATATCCTCGGTACGTGTGCAGAACATGGCATTCGACAATTTCCTGTATGCCGGATACGAGGCTTATGCTTCTATGACACTGGACAATGATCCCATGTTGCAGGAATACCTGTTCAAAGTAGCCGAAAAAGATTTTTCTTTTGCTATGGAGAAGTACGTAAAGACCGGCTTCGACAAGTTCCTCCAACCCTATGAACATACTTACAATACGTCCGAAAGCCAGTATATGGCGACCATATCCTGGTCGGCAAGCCAGCTTTACAAGCTGACTCACAACCCCTATTATGCGAAAATCGCCACCGAATATATCCGCTACACCCTCGACTGCCAACGTACAGAGCCCCTGAAAGACAAGGACAAGACACGCGGCTTTTTCTACCGGAATAAGTCGAGGAAGTCTATCGTGCATTATATCCACCAGTCGCGCGAGCAAGTATATATGCAAGCCGTAGCTCTACTGTGCGAAACCCAAAAAGAACATCCCGATTATCATCGTTGGGTAAACTCCATACAACTATACGGTGACTATCTGAAAAGGTTAATGAAATATGTGCGCCCCTATGGAATGCTACCGAGTGGCGTGTACCATACGGAAGAATACAAAGATACCACCGCCTTCTACTCCCTCCACCTCTTTCCGCCTGCCAATGCCAAAGAACTGTATACCGAGCAGATAAAACGGGGCGTCAAGTTAGACAAGGAGCATTATTTGAAGCGTTTCCCCGTATGGTTCAGCATTTTCAACGGCAATACAGCCATTCACCTCTCTACCGGGAAGTCCGCAGCCATCTGTGGCAACTTCCTGAAAGACAAGGAACTGCTCTACATCGGTATGGAGCAACTGTACTGGACCGTGGGCAAGAACCCCTTCGGGCAATCCCTGATTTATGGGGAAGGACACAACTATCCGCAACTGAACAGCTTCTCATCCGGAGAAATCACGGGAGAAATGCCCGTAGGCATCCGCACCTTGGGCAATGATGACATCCCCTACTGGCCTCAAACCAACAATGCCTGTTATAAAGAGGTATGGGTGACTTCGGCAGGCAAATGGCTGTCACTGGTTGCAGAGTATTAAGAAATAAATTATTAACGATATAAAAACTGATGAACAATGAAAAGCATTAAATTCTATCTTATTCTATTATTCGCCGCATGCACGTTCCCGGCCCATGCACAGGCACCCGAAGGCTATTCGGCAAACTACGCTAAAGCTCCCCGTTTTAAAGCATTGGTTTATTACACGACCGATGCAGAAGAAGCACACATACAGTTTGCCGAACAAGCTGTCCACTTCTTCAAGAAGCTTAATTATGGCGACGGTTTCATTCTGGACATCACCACCGATTTTTCGAAATACCCTTACGAGAAGTTGAAAGAGTACAATGTCGTAGTGATGCTCAACACTTCTCCCGTCGGCAAGGCCGAACGTGAAGCATTTGAAAAGTATATGGAAAACGGCGGTGGCTGGGTAGGCTTCCATGCTGCGGCCTACAACGATAGAAATACTAACTGGCCCTGGTTCGTCAAATTCCTCGGCGGCGGAGTGTTCTATTGCAACAACTGGCCTCCTCAGCCGGTGCTAATCGAGGTTGACAATGGAGAGCATCCCGTTACAAAGAATCTGCCCGCATCGTTTGTTGCGCCTGCCAGCGAATGGTATCAATGGAATCCGAGCCCCCGCCAGAACAAGGATGCAGAAGTGCTGCTCTCCATTTCTCCCCAAAATTACCCGTTGGGCATTAAGGACGTGGTGAGCTTCGGAGATTTCCCCATTGTATGGACAAACAAGAATTATAGAATGATTTATCTGAACATGGGACACGGCGACGAAGAATTTATCGACGGCACTCAAAATCTCCTGTTTGTCAATGCCTTTCGTTGGGTGGTAAGCCAGGATAAGACAGGTAATCCATTCCTCAAATAAGAATATTTATTCACCAATACATCTATTAATATGAAAGTAAAGATTATTAGTGCAATCGCGGCAGTCATGCTGCTCCTCGCACTGGGTAGCCTTCGCCGTGAGTGGTGATGACGTAAAAGGAAAGCCTGATAAAGTAGCGGCAGGCGTAAGTGTTTGGCTGAATAACATCAAGCCCCAGCTCTAAAACTTAATTCTCTCACGCCATAAAGTATGTGGAATCAGCCGATGTTTCAAGCTATATCTTCAACAATAAACCAATGAAGAAAAACAGAGATTCTATCGTCACTCAACACCTTTTGTCTCTATCCCTTTGGTAGAGGGCGATACACGGGTGACGACAGGGGTGTTGATAAGGTGACGATAGACGTCTGTCGTCACCTTAAATTCCCCATTTTCGAGGCTTATTTTCACATAATATCCTTATAATCTGACGTTTCGCCAGTTATCTCCCATTTCCTCCTATCTCGCTGAAATTAGCCCGTATCAGGGGATAAAAGCACTCATTCCTTTACTTTTCATCCCAAACATGCAAGATAAATGTGCTTTTGTATTGTTGCTTTTATACTTTTCGAGCAGATGTAATGCCGCGATGTTGCTTGATAAACTTCGTTTTCCAACTGCGAACCCGACGGTTTCCAATTGCGGGCTGTGCAGCCCGCAGATGGAAACCCTACAGCCCGCAATTGGAAAACAAGGTTTTATTTGACGCGCAGCTACATTTATCAGGAATCTTTTCGATATAATGTAGCTGTGAAAATGATAATTTAGCGGGCGAATGTCCGCTAAAAGTTGAAAGTTGAAAATTAGGCTGCGCAATGTTTGTTCCAAACCGCTATCCGCATGGTAATTCTCAACTTTCAATTTTCAACTTTCAATTTCCAATTGTGGGGCAAAGCCGCGACGCACACACCCTCCTTGCCCTCTCTAAAATACAAATGACAAACCTACATCCAACCCGGATTTTGAGTCAATCCGCCTTTAGCTCTATCCATTTCCGACTGGTCAATCGGAAAATATCTGAACTTCTCTGTCCAACCCTTATTACCCAATATTTCTGTTCCTTTATCGAAACGCAGAATATCAAACCAACGCTGCATTTCATCCATAAACTCGTAACCACGCTCCTCAAAGAGTATATCCAGAATCTCCTGCTTACTCTTGCCCGCCAAGCTGATACGATGAAGCTCGTCGCCAAAAGCACGGTCTCTTATCTGGTCGAACCAGCCCTGCGCTTCTGTGCTTGCACTACCGTTGATACGTGCTTCAAGTTCCACAGCCAGCAGTAATACATCGGCATAGCGGTAGATTCGCCAAGAATTAAAATAATTGTCCGTCGGATTAACCGTAGAAGTCGTTTCTTTTCTCGGATGAAGCTTATAGTGTCCCAATCCTTCATAATTCTCTTGCTGGTCGCTAACATTGAAGGCACTTCCGGCAGGCAGTTCACCGCTTGCCACCAAAGCTGCTACTTTAGCCGCTTCATCGGCATAGACAATAACAGTTCCCTCACGACGCGTATCGCCGGGTTCAAACATAGTATAAACGGTGCTCGGCATGGTATTCTGTCCGTAGCCTTCACCCAGACCGCCTTGCTCAGCACTTCGGGAGTCCACGATGTTACGTCCACCCAAAGAGCGTGCCAGCCCAAAACCTTCGCCCGAATTATTACCTGCATAGGCAACTTCAAAGATAGACTCCGTACCCCATTCTCCGTCTTTCAACCACAAATTCAGATAATTGGGATTCAATGTGTATCTTCTGCCGGTGATAATCTCTTTCATATCGTTCAATGCCAACTGATAGTTGGATTCATCGCGATGAAATAAGATAATCTTGGCACGAAGCAACTTGGCCGCATCCCGGCAGATACGTCCCTGCGCAGTAACACTCCGCTCGGGCAGATACTTGGTAACTTCATCATCCAAATCTTCCAACATGAATTCATAAATCTCCTGACGGGTTCCCTTGCCTACGCTATACATCTCGTCGGTTGCCAAATAGCCCTTGATAAGCGGGAACTGTTCGTAACCCATAAACAAGTAATCATAGAACAGCGCCCGGTAAAAGCGTGCTTCGGCAGAAAGCGGATTTACAAAGTCGGCACTAAGGCTGCATTCATTCAGCTTATCAATCAGCAAATTAGCGGCAGCCACACCATTAAACAGGCCGAAGTCCCACTCGTTCCACCAAGAGCCATATTCCCATGCGCCGAAGCAAGAGGTAGCATCGTAAGTGAAATTATCCCATTTCGTTTTATAAGAACCTTCGCCGATGCCTCCCCCGGTTTCCGATTCATCGGACAATAGCGAGGCATACGACCACACTTCAGGCATACGAGTCTGCATTTCGTTCATCACGGCATACAAGCCCTTCATCATATCATCTTCTGTTTTATAGAATTCCGTTTCCGACACTTGAGTCGTCGGATTAATCTCCAAAAAGTCTGAGCAAGCTGTAGCCGATAGAGTCATCGTACCCATAGCCAATACCTTTAATATCTTATTCATTGTGTCTAAATTTTAGGTTAATCAGAAAGTAATATTTGCCCCAATGGTATAGGTACGTGCCTGCGGATAAGTACCGCCGTCCAGGCCGTTACGTGTTCCCACTTCGGGATCATAACCGGTGTAGTCGGTAATTGTGAACAAGTTTTCTCCCTGAACAAAGACGCGCAATCCCCTGATACCTGCCTTCTGTAGCAACTGCACCGGAAGGCTGTAACCAATCTGAAGGACTTTGAGACGCATATAAGAGCCGTCTTCTACGAAAAAGTCCGAAATCTGGTAATTGTTATTATCACCCTCTACAATACGAGGCACCCAGTTGGAAGTGCCTTCGCCATGCCAACGGCCCAGCCATGACTTGTCCCAGTTGCCAAAGGCTACATTC
>JARCFY010000256.1:0-43317 GCA_029233225.1 Lepidodactylus listeri | reverse complement strand
TACGGGATTTAAAAAAATTGTGAAAGCAAGGTTAGGTATAGGTTTTGTAAAATATTTGTAAATACAGTTTATGGACCGCGGAGACAGGAAAAGAATAGGTCCAGGCAATTTAGGCGGGACAGCAGCGTATAATAACCTATCATATAGAAAAGGAGATCATTGCGATGTCGGTAGTAGAGCTTTCAAGGAATAATTTTCATAAAGAGGTATTAGAATCAGACAGACCGGTACTTATTGACTTTTGGGCATCCTGGTGCGGTCCATGTAAGCGCCTCTCTCCGGTCGTGGACCAGATCGCGCGGGAGATCAAACATGTCAAGATATGTAAGCTGAATATTGAGGATGAGCTGGAACTGGCGGAACAGTTCCATGTTATGAGCATCCCAACCCTGGTGCTGGTGAAGGACGGGGAGATTGCCCAGTCCTCCGTGGGAGTCCAGCCCAAAAAGCAGATACTTGAAATGATCGGGAAGTAATTTATGACCTTTTTTTAGGGGAACCATAAGTATTTTTTAATGATATTTAGACATTTTTTAGGGACTTATCAAACTTTGTACACATTTAACCGTTATGATAATACACATAGATCCAGATATGGATTTTAACTATAAAGAAGCCGCCAGAAATGCGCGCAAAGAATTGGCCGGCTTCGCCTAACAACAATTACCTTTATATAGATACTTTTCATACTCATTTCACTCCAGAAAAACGCGGACCAAAGAGGCCCGCGTTTTTTTCAATTGCTACGAATCTATTTTTTCATTTTCTTCCTCCACTTTGATTTCCCAGTGGATTAAAAATGTGAGAGCCGCCCTCAGAGCGATAATTCCCGCCACGGTGGCGATCTCTTTAAACTCCCGCACGATTACGGTTCTGAGAATCTCGCTTCCAAGCTTAAACTCCAGGCCAAGAGCCATTCCCTTGGCCAGATTCAGCCGGATCCCGGGATTGCGCTTTACATAATCTAAGATTCCGCGAAGTCCGGCTACAATAATAACAAGAACACCCATTAATTCAAAAATAATGATTGCCACATCGATCAGATTCCGCAGCAGCAGATCCAGAGTTTCCATCAGCACCCCCTAATTCAGTCTGCCTAGTTAGACTTTACTTCCTTCCAAAGCTCGTTGTAAACAGAGTCCACATCCGGTCCCAGATACTTGAAGACTTCATAGTTTTTCAGCGAATCCACATCCGGAAACACAGATTTATTTTCCTGGAGGTCCTTATCCAGCAGATCGAAGGCCCCTCTGTTTGGCGTCGGATAAGTAATGTATTCAAAGTTTCTCCTGGCGATTTCCGGCCGGCATAAAAAATCGATCCATTTTTCCGCGTTTTCTTTGTTTTTCGCGTTTTTAGGAATTACCCAGGAATCAATCCATACGTTGGTGCCCTCCTCAGGAAGAACATATTTCAAATCATAGTCTAACCCTAATTCCTTTACCTGATCCTGAATATAGAGCATTTCACCTGAATAAATAACTCCGATCGCCGCCTCGCCGCCGATCATTTTATCCCGCACCTGGTCAATGACATAGGCCTGCACCAGAGGCTTTTGCTCAACTAGAAGGTCCTTCGCCTCGGTTAATTCCTGCTTGTCGGTCGAATTCATGGAATAGCCCTTTGATTTCAGCGCCACCATAAAGGCATCCCGGACACTGTCCTGCATGAGAATCTCGCCCTTAAATTCCGGCTTCCACAGATCGGCCCATTTTGTCGGCGCGCTCTCAGGCGCGACCTTGCTGGTATTGTAAAGAATTCCCACAGTGCCCCAGCAGTACGGGACAGAATACTTGTTTTCCGGATCAAAGCTTTTGGACATTTCCAGATAGCGGGAATCAATTTCTTTGATATTGGGCACCTTGTCAAAATTAATTTCAGACAGCAGGTCATTTTCTACCATTTTCTGAATCATGTAATCTGACGGACAAACCACGTCATAATTGACGCCGCCGGCTTCAATTACCGGGAACATCTCCTCGTTGGTTTCAAACATGTCATAGACCACTTTAATTCCGGTTTCTTCTTCAAATTCGCCGATCACGTCCTCGTCAATATACTCGCCCCAGTTGTAAACATAGACCTCCCCCGCATCCCCGCTGCCGGAGGCGCCGGATTTACCACAAGCGGTAAGCGCAAGGGCGGATAGCAGGGCGATCAGGATAATCCCATTCTTTCTCATAGTCAATCTCCTTACAATCAGTTAATTTTTGGCTTCCTTCCGCTTTGGAAGGAAATTGGTTATAATCAGGACAGCCATGACTGTCACGAATATAATAGTGGAGAGCGCGTACATGGAAGGCTTAATGCCCCGGCGTACCTCGCTGTAAATCAAAGTTGACAGTGTGTTGATCCCGGCTCCGCGGGTAAAATGAGTGATAATAAAGTCATCCAGCGACATGGTAAAGGCCAGAAGGAAGCCGGAAAGCACGCCAGGCAGGATATCGGGAAAAACCACCTTAAAAAAAGCGTAAACAGGCCCTGCGCCCAGATCCTTTGCGGCCTCATATGTAGTTTTGCTGGTCTGCTTTAACTTGGGCATTACACTTAATATCACAAAAGGGATATTAAAGGTGATATGCGATATTAAAATCGTATTGAATCCAAGGGATATCTTAAACGCGATAAACACCAGCATCAGAGATATACCGGTGACAATTTCCGCGTTGAGCATGGGAATATTGGAAATCCCCATGATGATGGAACGTGGCGCCCGCTTCATTTTGTCAATTCCCAGACATGCCGCGGTACCTATAACCGTGGCCAGAGCGGCGGAAAGAAAGCCAATGGCCAGAGTATTGTACAGAGCGCTGGTAATGCTCCGGCTGCTGAAAATTTCTGTGTACCAGTGAAGCGTAAAGCCACCCCACTGAGTTCTTGACTTTGAAGTATTAAAGGAAAGAACAATCAGGGTAAACATGGGGATGTATAAAAAAAGCAGGATCAGAGACAGATAACAGTTCTGAACAAAGCTTTTAAGCCGTAATTTATGTGTTTTCATCAGAATGACGTTCCCTCCCCATTTTTGTCATATTTCGCGATCAGCAACATGCTAATCAGGATAAAGACCATCAGAACCAGGGAAAGCCCGGATCCCAGATTCCAGTTGCTTGCCTTGGTAAACTCCTGGTCAATCACGTTGCCAATCAGCAGTATTTTACTTCCGCCCAGTAAATTCGAGATAACAAAGGTTGTCAGTGCCGGGACAAATACCATGGTAATTCCGCTTATAATGCCGGGAACACTTAAAGGCAGCAGGATCCGGAAAAAGGTCTGGAACTGGTTAGCCCCTAAATCCTTGGCCGCGTTGACCGTATCATCACTGATTTTAATAAGTACATTATAAATGGGAAGGACCATAAAGGGCAGGAAGTTATAGACCATGCCCAGTATAATCGCGTACGGCGTGTTAATAATCTTCAGATTCGGCAGGTTCAAAAACGAGAGAATCCCGTTGATGACCCCGTTTTTCTCCAGCAAGGTCTGCCATGCCAGGGTGCGGAGGAGAAAATTCATCCACATAGGAAGCACAAAGATAAATACAATAAAACTGCCCTTTCCGATTCCGCGGTTTCTAAGGACCAGGGCCAGCGGGTAGGCCAGCAGCAGGCAGATCAGAGTGCTTATAAAGGACAGTCCCATGGACAGCCAAAGTGCCTTCGCGTGGTCCGCCCTGGCAATGGCAACGACATTGGCAAGGGTAAACGCGCCGCTGCGGTCAGTCAGCCCATAATAGAAGATCAGGCTCAGCGGTATGATCGTAAAGGCCGCCATCCACAGGATATAGGGCCAGGACAGCAGCTTTCGGTTATTTAATCTATTCATCAATTCCCACAGCCTCCTCATCCTCGGAAGCAGGCTTATTCATGATTTGGATATCAAAAGGATCCACATGTATGCCCACCTTTTGCCCAACCGGAAACATATCGGTACTGTGAACCAGCCATTCAAAGCCATCCGGGGTAGTGACCTCCATCTCATAGTGGACGCCTTTGAAGATCAGATGGGTGACAGTGCCCTCAAGGGTACCCTGTTCCGGTTTAACAAGGTCAATATCCTCGGGCCGGATAACCACGTCCACAGGCTTGTTAATCCCAAAGCCCGTGTCCACACAGACAAATCTGGTCCCGAAAATTTCCACCAGCTCATCCCGGATCATGATGCCGTCCACAATATTACTCTCGCCTATGAAATCGGCCACAAACGCGTTTTCAGGTTCATTGTAAATCTGCTCCGGGGAGCCCATCTGCTGGATATATCCCTGGTTCATGACAACAATGGTGTCAGACATGGTCAGGGCTTCTTCCTGGTCATGGGTGACATAGATGAAGGTAATCCCAAGCTCATTCTTCAGGCGGATTAATTCATACTGCATATCCTGCCTCAGCTTTAGATCCAGGGCGCCGAGAGGCTCATCCAAAAGCAGAACCCGGGGTTCGTTGACAATGGCCCTGGCAATGGCAACCCGCTGCTGCTGGCCGCCGCTGAGGGAATCCACACTCCGGTTTTCAAAACCTGACAGATTTACCAGCTTCAGGGCATACTTAATCTTATCCTGTATATAGGACTTGGATTTGTTTTTAATCTTAAGCCCGAATGAAATGTTTTCCGCGATATTCATATGGGTAAACAGAGCGTATTTTTGAAATACCGTGTTAAGCTGACGCTTATTTGGCGGAAGACTGGTGATATCCTGTCCGTCGAAAATAACCCTGCCCTTATCCGGTGTCTCAAAGCCGCCCAGAATCCGGAGCGTGGTGGTTTTGCCGCAGCCGCTGGGGCCAAGTAAGGTGACAAAGGTATTTTGATTTACCGACAGGCTGAGATCGTCCAGGACTAAATCCCCGTCAAAGCATTTTGTTATATTCAATAAATCAATTAATGGCCGTTCCATAATTTATCCTCCCGCATAGTTAGATGTCTGTAATTTTAGAAGCTGGGCGGTGAGCTTACCCAGATCACGACTGCCCCTGTCCGGCTGGTCAGATAATGCTTTTTATCAGCTGTAAAGTAAAAGGATTCTCCTTTTTTGGCTCTGTACACCTTATTTCCCCGATGTATACTGACGCTGCCCTGAAGAACAAATCCAAATTCTTCGCCTTCATGGGGAGTGTCCGGATAGGTGGAACCATCCGCTTCCAGCGTCAGAAGAATGGGCTCCATAACATTTTTCTGAGCGTTGGGGATGATCCACTTGATTTCATTTTTCAGTTCCGGGTCATGTTTTTCAAAATAGTCGCTTTTTCCGAAAACAATCTGCTCCTCAGCAGTCTCGTTGAAAAATTCGCCTATGGAGGTGCCGAGGCACTGCAGGATATCCATCAAGGTAGCGATAGAAGGAGAGGTTAAGTCCCGTTCAACCTGGGAAATAAAGCCCTTGGAAAGCTCTGCCCTGTCGGCCAGCTCCTCCTGTGTGAGTCCCTTTAATACTCTCAGCTCCTTTAATTTACTTCCAATCTCCATGCGTGTGTTTCTCCCTTCGGGATTAGCTATAAGCAACTTTGTGTTTACCAATACTAACTCAATGTAATTATAAATAAAAAGTTTAGTAATTATAAACTGGCAGCAGAATTCATTATTACAGATTATTGGATATGTGTCAATAGTTTTCCGCTATTTTTAGTTACAAATAATAAAATATATGATATGATGTTTCTATCATTTAAAATCAACCAGAAAAAGAGGAGAGATCGGTATGAAAGGGAAATATATGGCTTATGTAGGTTCCTATTCCTATAGCGGAAAATCACAGGGGCTTACCGTATTTGATGTGGATGTTGCGAAGGGAACCTTCTCCCGCAGATGTGAGATGGAGGTCAGCAATTCCTCTTATGTGATCGCATCCAATGACGGGAAAAAGCTGTATTCCATAGCGGATGAGGGGGTGGTTTCTTTCCGAATCCTGGAGAATGGAAGCCTGTCCTGCCTTAATACCGCCACCATCAAGGGCATGCGCGGCTGTCACCTGTCTACGGACAAGGATGATAAGTTTCTCTTTGTTTCCGGCTACCATGACGGAAAAGCCACGGTTTTATCCTTAAAGCCGGACGGTTCTGTGGGCGAAATTGTGTGTGATGTATTCCACAAAGGCCTCGGCAGTGTGGCAGAGCGGAACTTCCGCCCTCATGTAAGCTGCACCAGATTGACACCCGACGGCAAATTCCTGATGGTAGCGGATCTGGGCATTGACCAGGTAAAGATTTACCGGTTTGACGGCCATAACCAGGAGATGATTCTGGTGGATGCCATCCGCTGTGAGAGGGAATCCGCGCCTAAGTGTTTCCGGTTCAGCAGTGACGGCAGATTTATTTACCTGCTTCATGAGCTTAAGAACGAGATCGATGTCTTCACATATGCGACTGGAGACAGAACGCCTGTCATTGAGAAAATCCAGTCCATTTCCACCACCGGGGATTTAAAGAGAAGCCAGCTGACCGCCGCCTGTTCCATGCGCTTCTCCGCGGACGAGAAGCATATGTTCTGCGGCAACGCGGGGGACAACTCTGTCAGTATATACAAGAGAGACACAGACACGGGGCTGCTGGAATTTATTAACTGTCTTCCCATCAGCGGCGAATATCCGAAGGATATCGCGGTATTTCCGGACGATAAGCACATAGGCTGTATCAACCATGAAAGCGGTTCTATTTCGTTTTTCAGCGTCGACTTTGAGAAGGGGCTTCTGGTTATGAGCGGGAAAACCATTCAGGTAGGCGAACCCAATAGCTGTGTGTTCGTTAAAGTTAAATAATAAACAGGCTGTTTCAGAAATATCATGAAGTGAGGTATGATGCAGACAAAAGGAGAATTGGATGGCAGGATCAACATTAGGAACCGTATTCAGAATTACCACCTGGGGAGAATCCCACGGGGAAGGGATCGGCGTTGTCATCGACGGCTGTCCATCGGGAATTTCACTGTGTGAGGAGGACGTGCAGGTATACCTTGACCGCAGAAGACCGGGACAGAGCAAGTTTACAACCCAGCGCCGGGAGGGCGACAAGGTCAGGCTTTTGTCGGGGATTTTTGAGGGGAGAACAACCGGGGCCCCGATTTCCATGGCGGTGATGAACCAGGACCAGCGCTCCCATGATTACAGCAGCATCAGCTCGATTTACCGGCCGGGCCATGCGGATTATACCTTTGATGCCAAATATGGCTTTCGGGATTACCGCGGCGGCGGGCGCTCCTCGGGGAGAGAAACCATAGGCCGCGCAGCTGCGGGAGCGGTGGCGGCGAAGCTTCTGGCGGAGCTGGGAATTACGGTCCGCGCGTACACCAAGTCTATCGGACCGGTCCGGGTATCACCGGAGCGGTTCCGGCTGGATGAGATGTGGAATAACCGGCTGTACATGCCGGATGCCCAGGCGGCGGCAGAGGCCGAGCGGTTTCTGGAAGCCATGATGGCGGAGAAGGATTCGGCAGGCGGCGTTGTGGAGTGTGTGATTCATGGACTGCCGGCAGGCGTCGGTGAGCCGGTCTTTGAGAAGCTGGATGCGAATCTGGCGAAGGCGGTGATGTCCTTAGGCGCGGTTAAGGGCTTTGAGATGGGTGACGGATTCGAGGCCGCCAGGTCCCGTGGTTCTTTGAACAATGATCCCTTCGCGGCAGGGGAGAACGGTCTTCCCGCCAAGACGTCCAACCATGCGGGAGGGACCCTTGGGGGTCTCAGTGACGGAAGTGACGTTATCTTCCGGGCTGCCTTTAAGCCTACGCCTTCCATCGCCCGGCAGCAGCACACGGTTACCAGGGAGGGCAGAGAAACGCCGGTGGAAATCAAAGGCCGCCACGATCCGGTGATTGTTCCCCGGGCAGTGGTCGTGGTAGAGGCTATGGCGGCCCTGACAGCGGCCGATCTTTTGCTGACTGGAATGAGCGCCAGGATGGATTATATCAAGAAGTTTTTTAACCGGTAATTTTAATTATAACAGACAGGAGAGTAATGGATATGAGGATCGTAATAGGAAATGACCATTCGGCGGTGGAGATGAAAAAGGAAATCAAAGAATTTGTGGAGAGTCTGGGCCATGAAGTGGCAGATTTGGGGACGAACTCTACAGAAAGCTGCGATTACCCGCTTTACGGCGAGAAAATAGGAAGGGCGGTTATGGCAGGGGAGGCGGATCTTGGAATCGCTATCTGCGGAACCGGAGTGGGGATAGCCTTGTCAGCCAACAAGGTAACGGGAATCCGCGCCTGCGTCTGCAGCGAGCCCTATACCGCGAAGCTTTCCAGGATGCACAATAATACCAACGTTCTGGCCTTTGGTTCCAGGGTTATCAGCTCAGGGCTGGCTAAAATGATTGTTGAGGAATGGCTGAAAGCGGAATTTCAGGGAGAACGCCACGAGAGACGGGTTGCGATGATTATGGATATTGAGAAACGGAGAGAAAAACCAATAACGGCGGAGGTACAGGATGATAAAAACCATAGACGCGAGAGGGCTGGCCTGTCCCCAGCCGGTAATTGAAGCGAAAAAGGCGTTAAAGGAAACTGCTCAGGGCACCTTCCGGGTTTTAGTGGATAATGATATTGCCGTACAGAATTTATCAAAGCTGGCCTCCCATTTTAATATTCCTGTGTCAACTGAGAAGCTGGACGGTGGGACCTACCAGGTTATATTTCAGGTGGAGTACGGCGGAAAAGGAAAGGAAAACCCAGAGGCAGAGGAGCTCTCTACCCCGGATGGCCGCAGGAGAGGCAGTGTGGTGGCAGTGTCCTCCGACCGGATGGGGGAGGGGAACGACGAGCTGGGCCGTGTTCTGATAAAAGGTTTCGTGTATGCCCTGACCCAGCTGGAGGAGCTTCCGGAAACCATGCTCTTTTACAACGGAGGAGCGAAGCTGACGACGGAAGGGTCTGATTCCCTGGAGGATTTAAAGCTGCTGGAAGCCCAGGGGGTTGAGATATTAACCTGCGGCACCTGCTTAAATTACTATGGCTTGTCCGAGAAGCTGAGAGTTGGAACCGTGACGAATATGTACGCCATTGCGGAGAAAATGACAGCCGCCTCCGTTTTGATTAAGCCATAATCAGTCCATGCCAATTCTACAGTGAAGAAATCTGGCGCACCAGGATTTCGCGGGCAGTGCTGTCGCGGAGAGCCACCAGGGAATTTTTGACCAGATAGGCTTTCAGCCCGTCCTTTGATTCGCTGAGAATATAGCGGATCCGGCTGCCTGGAGTGAAGCCCAATGCTTTCAGCTGGGCAGCCATGGAATCCTCGCTGGCTATCCAGACAATTTCCGCTACATTTCCAAGCTCAATTTTGTGCAGTGGGATTACCATACAATCCCTCATTTCCAAGTTCTTTCTATATAATATGCAGAGAGCGTCTTAAAGTGAAGACATCTCCAGCGATACAGACACCGAATTCCTGACAGAGAGGGAATCCTCCGTGACGGCGCAGTCGTAAGCCAATATACGCACCCCGGCGGCGTCGGCCTCCCGGAGAGCCGCGGCAAATTCCGGGTGTGTAGCGGTGTTGGGCTGAAATTCGTATACTTCCCCCATTTGAATGACAAATAATATTGCGGCTTCATAGCCATCCCGGACGGCGCGGATAAGCTCATGGAGATGCTTGACTCCCCGCTCCGTGGGGGCATCCGGGAACCGGACTATGCCGTTTTCCTCCAATGTGACGCCCTTGACCTCCATGAAAGCAGGCTTGCCGTTCCACTGAAAGGCCAGGTCAAATCTGGACTGGCCGTAGGTTACCTCCCGCCTCAGGCCGCTTACCTCCCGAAACCCTGAGAGCCATTCAAAGGCCACCGCGTTAGGTGCCTGGGAATCCATATTTATAAGGAGCTTATGGCCGCCGGCAGTTTCTTTATATACCCCAATTAAGGAATATGAAGTTTTCCGGCCCAAAGCCTCCGAATTCGGGTGGTATTCCAGAAGCACCTCGGCGCCCTCGATAAGCAGCTCCCGGCAGCGGCCGGTGTTCTTGACATGGGCGGTGACCTGTTTTCTATCCGCCTCCACATGGGCGATAAAACGGTTAGGGCGGCTGAGAAACCGGCCTTTTATGATGTGTGAGTAGACCATTCTATGTATACCTCGCTTATTGTTTATACTTTTCCTCCTATATTAATGGATCAGGAGGGGAAAAGCAATCCTGTATTTGTTGCGCCCCCTGACAAAATATGCTACAATGCTTCCAAAGTGACTGCGATACCTATCTGCTCCAGTTAGAATAACGATAGAAAGGAATATGAGACCCATGGAATTATTTTATCAAAGCACCCGGGGCGGGGAACAGAATGTGACTGCCTCCCAGGCGATTCTTCAGGGATTGGCTAAGGACGGCGGCTTATTTATGCCCACATTCATCCCAAAGCTGGAAATCTCTATGGAACAACTGGCTAAAATGACCTACCAGGAGACTGCTTATCAGGTTATGAAGCTGTTTTTGACCGACTTTACAGAGGAGGAATTAAAGGACTGTATCTGCAAGGCGTATGACAGTAAATTTGATGTAGAGGAAATTGCTCCTCTGGTAAAGGCAGATAAAGCCTACTATCTGGAATTATTTCATGGAAGCACCATTGCCTTTAAAGATATGGCCCTCTCGATTCTCCCCCATCTGATGACTGTCTCGGCCAGAAAGAACCATGTTTCCAACGAGATCGTTATTCTGACAGCCACGTCCGGCGATACGGGCAAAGCGGCTATGGCTGGATTCGCGGATGTGGAAGGCACCCGGATTATTGTATTCTATCCTAAGAACGGGGTAAGCAGAATCCAGGAGCTGCAGATGGTGACCCAGAAGGGCGATAATACCGCGGTTGTGGCAATCCACGGCAATTTTGACGATGCCCAGAATGGGGTGAAGAAAATATTTGGGGACGCTTTGTTTGCCAGGGAGCTGGCTGATAAGGGATTTCAGCTTTCCTCCGCTAATTCCATTAATATCGGCCGCCTGATTCCTCAGATCGTCTATTATGTTTACGCATATGCCAAGCTTCTGGAAAACGCGGAGATTAAGAATGGTGAGAAGATTAATGTTGCGGTGCCCACCGGCAATTTCGGAAATATACTGGCGGCATTTTTCGCAAAGCAGATGGGTGTGCCCATAAAGACGCTGATCTGTGCTTCCAATGACAACAAGGTGCTGTACGATTTCTTTACCACTGGAACCTATGACCGGAACCGGGAGTTTATATTGACCAATTCCCCCTCCATGGACATTCTGATTTCCAGCAATCTGGAGCGTTTGATCTACCTCAGCGCCGACGGTGAGACGGCAGCCAATGCCAGACTGATGGAGGATTTAAGGTCCAATGGCTCCTACACCATCACTAACAGGATGAAAGCCAACATGGCAGATTTCTGGGGCGGCTATGCGGACCAGGAGGAGAACGCGATCACCATCCGCCAGGTATTCCGGGACACCGGCTATATGATGGACACCCACACCGGCGTGGCCTCCGCCGTATACAAAAAGTACAGGGAAGCCACAGGAGATACAACCAAAACAGTCATAGCCTCCACGGCAAGCCCCTATAAGTTTGCGGGAAGCGTCATGTCGGCCGTTTTCGGATCACAGGTGGGGGTGGATGAATTTGCTGTGATCTCGGAAATGAGCAAAACCTCCGGGGTTCCGGTGCCGAAAGCGGTGGAGGAGCTGCGGGGCGCGCAGATCCGCCATACTACGGAATGTGACGTGGATCAGATGGAGCAGACAGTAAAAAGTTTGTTAAATATTTAATTATCTTTTTCTTTGCAAATGCTAAGAAATGGTATATAATTAAAAAGAAATTAATAAAAACGAATGGAGGCTTATGATATGTTAGTTTCAGCAAAGGAAATGCTTGAAAAAGCAAGAGATGGCAAGTACGCAGTCGGTCAGTTCAATATCAACAACCTTGAGTGGACCAAGGCCGTTTTATTAACAGCACAGGAACTTAATTCTCCGGTTATTCTGGGTGTATCAGAGGGAGCCGGTAAATACATGACAGGTTATAAAACTGTATCGGCGATGGTAGAGGCCATGATAGGCGAACTGAAGATCACGGTTCCCGTAGCCCTTCATCTGGACCACGGCAGCTATGACGGCTGTTATAAATGTATTGAGGCAGGATTCTCCTCCATCATGTTCGACGGATCCCATCTTGCCATTGATGAAAATATTGAGAAGACCAAAGAATTAGTAAAGGTCTGCGCTGAGAAGGGGATGTCACTGGAAGCGGAAGTAGGCTCCATCGGCGGCGAGGAAGACGGAGTGATCGGAATGGGCGAGTGCGCCGATCCCAACGAGTGCAAGGCTGTGGCGGATCTGGGCGTGACCATGCTGGCTGCCGGGATTGGCAATATTCACGGCAAGTATCCGGCCAACTGGGCAGGACTGAGTTTTGAGACACTGGCTGCCATCAAAGAAAAAGTTGGGAATATGCCGCTGGTTCTCCATGGAGGAACCGGGATTCCGGCGGATATGATCAAGAAAGCGATCAGCCTTGGAGTTGCTAAGATTAATGTAAATACCGAGTGTCAGCTTACCTTTGCTGAGGCTACCAGAAAATATATTGAGGCCGGCAAGGATCTGGAAGGAAAGGGCTTTGACCCCAGAAAGCTTCTGGCTCCCGGTACCGAAGCGATCAAGGCTACCGTAAAAGAGAAGATGGAATTATTCGGTTCTGTCGGCAAAGCCTGAGAAGCTATTATAATGCAGTAAGATATAGAGGGCAGGAACCTGCGAGGGTCCCTGCCTTTTTACTTTTGGACAGGCAGAGGTATGAATATGATCCTGAGTGTGAGTAGAAGAACCGACATCCCCAACTATTACTCCGACTGGTTTTTCAACCGCTTAAAAGCAGGCTTTTTGTATGTGAGAAATCCTGTGAATCCCCATCAGGTTAGCAGAATTGACTTATCCCTCCAAGGTGGTGGACTGCATTGTGTTCTGGACAAAGAATCCGGGTCCTATGCTGAGACGGCTGGAGGAGCTAAAGGACTATATGTATTACGTTCAGTTTACTCTGACGCCCTTACGGAAAGGACATGGAGCCGGACTGCCGGACAAAGAGGAAAATCTGATTCCGGTATTCCGGGGAGCTGTCCCAAAGAATTGGAAGAGAGCGGGTGATATGGCGCTATGATCCTGTTTTAATCAGCGAGCGCTATACGGCGGATTACCATCAGAAGGCATTTGACGGGATGGCAGAAGCATTGGAGGGATATACGGACAGGGTGGTAATCAGCTTTGTGGACACCTACAGGAAGACAAAGCAAAATATGGGAAACACCGGCCTCGGACATCTGCCGTGTCAGGAAATGAGATCCCTTGCGGCCCAGATGGCCGGGACGGCGGCTTTAAGGCATATGGAAATAGAGTCCTGCGCGGAAGAAATAGATCTGTCAAAGGAGGGAATCAGACACGGCAGCTGCATTGACCGGAAGCTGATCGAAAGGCTGCTGTGCTGCCGGATGGACGGAGAAAAGGATCGAAACCAGAGGCCGGGCTGCGGCTGCATCGAGAGCGTGGAGGTGGGAACCTACAACACCTGCCTCAACGGCTGCCGCTACTGCTATGCCAACATAAACGGAGAGCCGGTCAGGAGACAGACCAGTCTCTATGATGTCAATTCCCCGCTGCTGTGCGGGCAGATTGGCCCGGACGATGTAATTACAGAGAGAAAAGTCAGGTCTTTAAAGAGAACACAGTTGAGTTTGTTTGATTAATAGGCAAAAATCTGATATGATAGGGTTAAAATATTTGAGAAATTCAGGAGGAACATTGCGATGAAGGATCAGAATTGTGCTTATTGTATGCAGGGAGAGCTGGTGGCAAAGTTTGGCTATCCGGTCTGTGAGATGGCTTCCGGTTATTTATATTTATTCAGGGAGCAGAGCAAACGGGGAAGGGTGATTCTGGCTTACAGGGACCACGTCAGCGAGCTGGTTGATATCAGCGACGGGGAGCGGAACATATTTTTCGCGGATGTGGCCAAAGTTTCCCCGCGCGGTGCACAAAGTATTTCAGCCTGATAAGGTGAACTATGGGGCATATGGCGATACAGGCTGCCATCTGCACATGCACATTGTCCCCAAATATGAGGGCGGGTGACGAGTGGGGCGGAACCTTCGCCATGAATCCGGACAAGGTGTATCTTGCGGAGGCGGAGTATGAGGAGATGGCCAGGGCGCTGAGAGAGGCATTGTAAGAACGGAAAAAATGCTTTACAGAAACGCTTTACTATGCTACCATGGTAACGTGCACAAAGCGCAAGAGGAGGATATAATTATGAAAAGAAAAGCAATCAGTTTATTATTAACCGCGGTTTTAGTCAGTTCTCTGGCAGGCTGTTCAAAACCGGCGGACGAGACAGCGGCGGCGGATTCCGGCGTCGAGAGCACCGCGGCAGATACAAGCGCGGAGGCAGAGTCCACAGAGACAACCGCTAATGTGGAGGACAAGGCCACATTTACAGTGGGATTTGACCAGAATTTCCCGCCGATGGGCTTTGTGGGGGGACGACGGAACGTACACGGGCTTTGATCTGGAGCTCGCCCAGGAAGTAGCTAATAGACTTGGCAAGGAATTTGTTCCTCAGCCGATTGAGTGGGATGCAAAGGATATGGAGCTGTCCTCCGGAACCATCGACTGTATCTGGAATGGCTTTACCATGACCGGCAGGGAGGACGACTATACCTGGACAGAGCCTTACATGGATAACAGCCAGGTATTTGTAGTTACCAAGGAGTCCGGCATTGTAAACGCCGCTGATCTGGCAAGGCAAGATTGTGGAGGTTCAGGCTGATTCCTCCGCGGAAGCCGCGTTAAAGGAAAATGCTGCGCTGACCTCCACCTTTGGTACCCTTCAGACAACGCCGGATTACAATACCGCGTTTATGGATCTTCAGATGGGTGCTCGTGGATGCCATCGCGATGGACATCGTAGTGGCGGGATATCAGATTCAGCAGAGAGACGTCGATTTTCTGATTCTCACCGATGAAATTTCTAAAGAGCAGTATGCGGTCGGTTTCAAGAAGGGCAACACAGAGCTGAGGGACCAGGTCCAGACCACGCTGGATGAAATGGCGGCCGACGGCACCTTAAAGACTGTCTCCGAGAAATGGTTCGGCAGAGACATTACGACGTAGGGAAATAAAATTTTAAAGCACAGGGGGATACCATGAAACTTGAAATGATAATTTCACAATTAGCGGGAGGCATGTGGGTAAGTATCCAGATTTTTGTGGTGACGCTCGTATTTTCCCTGCCGCTGGGACTGCTGATCTCCTTCGGCCGGATGTCCAAAAAACAGGGTGATTCAGACGATTGTGAAATTTTATATTTCCATCATGAGAGGAACCCCGCTGATGCTTCAGCTGATGGTTGTCTATTTCGGTCCCTATTACCTGTTTCATGTGAGTATCGGGAACAACTACCGGCTTTGGGCGGCCTTTATCGGATTTGTCGTCAACTACGCGGCGTATTTCGCGGAGATTTACCGAAGCGGGATTCAGTCTATGCCTGCGGGTCAATTGAGGCCGCCCAGCTTTTAGGCTACAGCAAGGCCCAGACCTTCATGAAAATTATTCTGCCCCAGGTAATCAAAAGAATCCTGCCTTCGATCACCAACGAGGTAATCACGCTGGTAAAGGACACGTCCCTGGCGTTTACGATCAGCGTTTTGGAAATGTTCGCCATTGCCAAGGCCCTGGCCTCGTCCCAGACCAGCCTTCTGCCGTTTGTGGCGGCCGGACTGTTCTACTACATATTCAACCTGCTGGTGGCCTGTGTGATGGAGCATCTGGAAAAGAAACTTTCTTACTATCAATAGGGGGAGAACCATGTATTTATTAGAAATTCACCATTTACAGAAATCCTTTGACGGATTAGGCGTCATCAAGGATATCTCCCTGTCGGTGGAGGAGGGGGAGATTGTCTCCATCATCGGCCCGTCCGGCTCCGGCAAGTCTACGCTGCTGCGCTGCGCCACTATGCTGGAAAAAATGGATGGCGGAGAGTTAAGCTATTTAGGAGAGAAGGCTGCCTGGAACGGGGAGAACGGACATATCATTTACGCCAGAAAAGAGAAGCTGAAGAAGATTCAGAGCCAGTACGGCCTTGTGTTCCAGAACTTTAACCTGTTTCCCCACTATTCGGTGCTGAAAAACATTATGGATGCGCCGCTTCATGTGCAGAAACGGGATAAGGAGGAAGTGCTTTTAAGCGCCAGAGAGCTTCTAAGGAAGATGGGCCTGGAGGACAAGGAACATGCCTACCCCTGCCAGCTGTCGGGAGGACAGTGCCAGCGGGTAGCCATTGCCCGCGCCCTGGCTCTGAATCCGAAAATCCTGTTTTTTGATGAGCCTACCTCGGCTCTGGATCCGGAGCTGACCGGAGAAGTGCTGAAGGTGATCCGGTCTTTGGCTGATCTGCATATTACGATGGTGATCGTTACTCATGAGATGGCTTTTGCCAGAGATATTTCTGACCGGGTTATATTTATGGCTGATGGCGTCATTGTGGAGGAAGGGCCGCCGGAGGAGGTGTTTGCCTCCTCCAACGAGCGGACCCAGAACTTTCTGGGGCGCTACGGAGAGGGTCTTTTATGAGACTCACATAATATGGAACTTCCACAAATGGGAGGATAAGGGATGGAAACATCTTCTTTTCCTCCCATTTTTTTGGTAAGATATATTTAATTCAAAAGTAATAGATTTCATGACTCAGAATGTTATACTATTCTTAATAAGAGGAAACTCTAATAATGACAGCAGAAAGGAGATAACAAATGAAGCGATTCTATATAGTGATAATAGCAGCCTGCCTGATATTCGGCGTTTCAGCCTGTGGGAAGAAAACCGCATTGGCGCCTGCGGCATCTGCCCAGACAGAGTCCGCGAAGCAGGAGACAACCGCGAAAGCGCAGGACTCCACGCCGAAGGAGATTACGGGAACCGTGGTTGATGCAGCCATGCACAGCCTGGTTCTCAAGTCAGATATAGATGGCACCGAACTGATATTTGATACGGAGGGAGCTGATATCCATGTGGAGAATGGACTTACGGCCGGATCAGAGGTGCTGCTTGTATATACAGGAGAGATCAGGGGCGCGGATACCACCGGAGCGGCAGTGAAGGAGATAAAGGATCAGGCAGACAATCAGTCTCTGGATGAAAAGGACGGGGAACAGCTTGATTACACGGTACTCCAAGGAACCATTGTGGAGGGAAGCGAGAGTTCGGAGACCATTGTTTTCCAGACCAAAAAGGGGGTAAAGCTGACCTTTAAAAAAGCGGATGTCACGGAAATCCTGACTGCCACGGCTATCAAACCGGATAAGAAGGCGGCGCTGGCCTGCCGGGGAGAGTACAACGGCAGGGACCTAGACGGACTTAAGCTGCTTCTGCTTCTGGATGACCAGGCAACCTGGGAGGTTCGGATTGCCCAGGGAACTACAGTTTATAATATGATGAGTTCCTTTGAGATCCGGACGGATGACGGGGAGCAGATAACCTTTCTCAAAGATGGCTGCGGCCAGGATGAGGGAGCCATGACCGGGGACAGCGGCGATCGGATTGAGATCGTGTATGTGACGACTGAAAATGGAGAAAATTACCCCCTCCATATTGGCGAGATCGGGTAAAATCGGTTATTCAGATAAATAAATTGGGAAAATCAGTAAAAAACCTTGCAAAATTGGAATAATCCTGTAAAATAAGAATGATGTATCAGATGGGGCCATGATTTGACCCCTCTTTTCTTGCTTCAACTGAACTGTTTAAACAAGATTCCAGAAAGGTAAAAGCTATGATTAGTGCAAACAACATAACATTGCGTGTGGGAAAAAAGGCGTTATTTGAAGATGTAAATATTAAATTTACAGAGGGAAACTGCTACGGGATGATCGGAGCCAACGGAGCCGGCAAGTCTACCTTTTTAAAAATACTGTCCGGCCAGCTGGAGCCAACCAACGGAGAGATCGCGATTACCCCGGGGCAGAGACTCTCTTTCCTGCAGCAGGACCACTTTAAATATGATGAATACCAGGTGCTGGATTCGGTAATTATGGGAAACGCGAGACTCTATGAGATTATGAAGGAAAAGGACGCCATCTACATGAAGGAGGACTTTACCGATGAGGACGGCATTAAGGCCGCGGAGCTGGAAGGTGAGTTCGCCACGATGAATGGGTGGGAGGCAGAGTCCGATGCGGCCAATATGCTAAACGGACTGGGCATCGAAACAGACCTCCATAACAGCCTGCTGAAGGAATTAAACGGCTCCCAGAAGGTGAAGGTCCTGCTGGCCCAGGCACTGTTCGGGAATCCGGATATCCTGCTCCTGGATGAGCCGACGAACCACTTGGATCTGGATGCGATCTCCTGGCTGGAGGAATTTTTGATTAATTTCGAAAATACTGTAATTGTAGTATCTCATGACCGATATTTCTTAAACAAAGTTTGTACTCATATTGCGGATATCGACTATGGCAAGATCCAGCTGTACGCCGGAAACTATGACTTCTGGTATGAGTCCAGTCAGCTGATGGTAAAGCAGATGAAGGAAGCCAACCGGAAGAAGGAGGAGAAAATTAAGGAGCTGCAGGAATTTATCCAGCGGTTCTCCGCCAACGCCTCCAAATCCAAGCAGGCAACCTCCAGAAAGAGGGCTTTGGAGAAGATCGAGCTGGATGATATCAAGCCGTCCAGCCGTAAATACCCGTACATTGACTTCCGCCCCTTCCGTGAGATTGGAAATGAGGTCCTGACGGTGGAAAACTTATCTAAGACCATAGACGGCGTAAAAATTCTGGACCAGGTCTCCTTTATTCTGAACCGGGAGGACAAGGTGGCGCTGGTGGGTCCTAACGAGCAGGCCAAGACAGTGCTGTTTAAAATCCTTTCAGGCGAGATGGAGCCTGACGAGGGAACCTACAAATGGGGCCTGACTACTTCCCAGTCCTATTTTCCCAAGGACAACAGCGCGGAGTTTGACAATGACGACACCATTGTGGACTGGCTGACCCAGTATTCCCCTGAGAAGGACGTTACCTATGTGCGGGGATTCTTAGGCAGGATGCTGTTTGCCGGTGAGGACGGTGTAAAGAAGGTGCGGATTCTCTCAGGAGGAGAGAAGGTGCGCTGTATGCTTTCAAAGCTGATGATTTCCGGCGCGAATGTGCTGCTGCTGGACGAGCCCACCGACCACCTGGATATGGAGTCCATTACGGCGCTGAACAATGGCCTGGTGAAATTTTCTGGAGTCCTGATCTTTTCATCCCGTGACCATCAGATTGTCCAGACTACGGCCAACCGCATCCTGGAAATTGTCAACGGAAACCTAATTGACAAGATTACCACCTATGATGAGTACTTAGAGAGCGATGAGATGGCCAGAAAACGTCAGGTATTTACCGTGAGCGAGGAAGATATCGCGAACGACTGATTATAAAAACAGAGACAAAGACGCCCTTAGCCGTTTTATGGCTGAAGGGCGTCTTTCTTTTGTGGCATAATCCCTCCGCTTTATTCATACCCTAGAAGTAGCTGATGTGATAAGGTTTGGAGGGGTGGTCGTGAACGAGAAATACACAGAGGTACTTTTACAGTATGATCTTCATGTTACGGCGGTAAGACGCGGCCGTGGCTCGTGGATCTGTGAGACCAGTGAAGGGTTAAAGCTTTTAAAGGAATACAAGGGCACCGTAAAGAGAATTGAATTTGAGGACCAGGTGCTAGAACAGGTACAGAAATCCGGCTGCCTTTCCGTCGACCGCTATGTCAAAAATAAGGAGCAGGGGCTTGTCTCCGCGGTGGAGGATGGAACACGCTATATTGTGAAGGACTGGTATGCGGACAAAGAGTGCGACTTGAAAAACGGTCAGGAAATCATGATGGCGGTGACGGAGATTGCCGGACTTCACAGGCTGCTGCGCAAGATCGAATTTAAGGAGGAATGGAATCTGGGTTCCATCTTAGCTCAGGCCCCTCACAGGGAGATGGAGCGCCACAACAAGGAGCTGCGGCGGGCCCGCAATTACATAAGGGAAAAAAAGGCGGAAAACAGATTTTGAGCTTTGCGTGCTGGGAAGCTTTGAACAATTTTATACACAGGCCCAGGAAGCCCGGGAGGGGCTGACCGGGTTGTGGGAGACGGAAGATATCCCGCTTTTTTTATGTCATGGAGACTTGGACCAGCACCACATTCTGCTCCGGCCGCCCGGCGCAGCGATTATTGAATACAACAAAATGCATCTGGGTCTTCAGATGGCCGATCTGTACCGTTTTATACGCAAGGTAATGGAAAAGCATGACTGGAACCTGCAGATGGGGCTGTCCATGCTGGAGGCATACGGCGCGGTGTGTCCCCTGTCCGCTGTTGACAGGTCATGCCTTTACTACCTGTTTCTATACCCTGAAAAATACTGGAAACAGATCAACTTTTACTTCAATGCGAATAAGGCGTGGATTCCCGACAGAAACATAGAAAAACTGCGAAATCTAGGCCCAGCAGGAGTGCAGAAACCGATTCCTGTCGAGAATAAAATGATGGTTTCTCCCTTTCCTTTTTTCTGGAAGTACGATATAATAGTTGGTATATGGAAGTATGAAAGAAAAAAGGAGGGAGTTATATATTATGAAAGATTACATGAAGATTTATCAGAATGGCTGGACAATCCATACTTTGACGAGGCCACCAAGCAGAGCTGAAAGCCATAGCCGGCAATGAGAACGAGATCAAGGAACGCTTCTACATGGATCTGGAGTTTGGAACCGCCGGACTGCGCGGTATCATCGGAGCGGGAATCAACCGATGAATATATACGTGGTGAGACGGGCGACTCAGGGGCTGGCCAATTACATAATCAAACAGGGCGGGACGGACAAGGGCGTAGCCATCGCCTACGATTCACGCCGCATGTCCCGGAGTTCGCGGAGGAAGCAGCGCTTACGCTGGCGGCCAACGGAATCAAGGCCTATAAATTTGAGTCTCTAAGACCCACCCCGGAGCTTTCCTTTGCGGTGCGGGAGCTGGGCTGCATCGCGGGATCAATGTGACAGCCAGCCACAACCCTCCGGAATATAACGGCTACAAGGTTTACTGGGAGGATGGTGCCCAGTTTACGCCTCCCACGATAAAGGAGTCACCGGGGAAGTGCTGGCGATCGACGATTTGTCCACGGTCAAGACCATGTCCGCGGAAGCGGCCAAAGCTGCCGGCAGATACGAAATTATCGGCGGGGAAATTGACGACAAATACATAGCCAATGTAAAGGCTCAGGTTGTGAATCAGGCTGCCATCAACCAGATGCAGGACAGTATTAAGATTGTATATTCCCCACTTCACGGAACGGGTAATATTCCGGCCAGAAGGCTTTGAAAGAGATTGGCTTTGAGCACGTGTATGTCGTGCCGGAACAGGAGCTTCCCGACGGGGAATTCCCAACGGTCAGTTATCCCAACCCCGAAGCCGCGGAGGCATTTGAATTGGGCTTAAAGCTGGCAAAAGATAAAGCTGCGGACCTGGTGCTGGCGACAGACCCGGATGCGGACCGTCTGGGCGTTTACGTGAAGGACAGCAAGTCCGGCAGTTACATCCCGCTGACAGGCAATATGTCCGGTTCCCTTCTGTGTGAGTATGTGCTGAGCCAGAAAAAAGCCGCGGGTAAGATTCCGGCTGACGGTCAGGTTGTCAATCCATTGTCACCACCAACCTGGTGGATGCGGTTGCCAAGCTTATGGCGCGGAGCTCGTGGAGGTTCTCACCGGATTTAAGTATATCGGACAACAGATATTAAAGAATGAAACGACGGGGACACGGAACCTATCTGTTCGGTTTGGAGGAAAGCTATGGCTGTCTGATCGGGACCTATGCCCGTGACAAGGATGCGATCTCAGCCACAGTGGCCGTGTGAGGCTGCAGCCTATTATAAGACAAAAGGAAAAACCCTTTGGGATGCTATGCTGGATATGTACGAAAAATACGGCTATTATAAGGATGCGGTACAGTCCATCGGCTTAAAGGGCATTGAGGGGTCTGGCGAAGATCCAGTCCATCATGGAGACACTGAGAAACGGACACGCCGGGCGGAGTCGGAGATTATAAAGTGGTTTCCGCCAGGGACTACAAGCTGGACACCATTAAAGATATGGCAACCGGGGAAGTGAAGCCCACAGGACTGCCCGGCTCCAATGTTCTCTATTACGACCTGACCGCGGAGCTGGCTGTGCGTAAGGACCGTCGGGGACGGAGCGAAGATTAAGTTCTACTACGGCATTAAGGGAGACTCCTAAAGGATGCCGATGAAAAGTCAGAAGCCCTTGGGAAAGCGGTTATGGCCATGGTTGATAAGATAATGAAATAAGTGTCTGCGCGTGAAACAGGGGGTCTGCAAAGATAAAAATTGCAGGCCCCCTGTTTGCTACCGGGTGTCCTTTCGCTCCATCCTCTGCCGGAGCTCAGCCAGGGCTCCTTAAAATTCAGGGAGGAGGCAGTGGGATTCCGCCGCAGCATACGGCAGGTGTTCCGGGTGGAGGAGACGGATTCCCATTTCCGGATGAGGGAGGATATTTTCTCCTGCAGCTCCTCTGCCTTCCTTTCGGCCAGCTGGGCTGCCGCGGCTTTTAACTCTGACAGCTCCAGACGCTGTCATGATTCAAATCAAGGGCTTCGAAGGCCTCCTGAAGATCTCCTTCACCTCGGCCGCCTTAAATATGGATTCCTGCCTGCGCTCATAAAGCTTCTGCGCCTGTTCTTCTTTAAATTCAGAAACCTTCCGTGCAGCTTCCAGCTTCATCAGATTCAGCTGGACCTGCATATTGTCCAGATCGGTTTTCATTCTGGTCATGGACTCCAGTACCCTGCCAAGATCCAGAGCAGTCTTGACAGATGCCACAGCGTCCAAGAGAAAGAAAAAGCCCACAATCCCCACTAAAATAATTTCAGGTACATATTCATATTTAGAACCAGATGTTCCACCGGTTTATGGATCACCTCGGTCAGCAGAATTGTCAAAAATCCCCAGGCAGCTGATGAGGAAAGACAGATATACCCATGGAGGTTAAACCGCTGGCTGCTGTAGTCCCAGTATTTCACCTTAAAAAGCCGTTCCATTGCGTACCCGGTCACATATTCCAACAGTGTGGCGGCAGCGGCTCCCGTCAGGTAAACCAGAAACAGGTTACTGCGGACAGGCAGAGATACCCACAGCATCATAACGGCTCCCGTTCCATACAGAGGAAGCAGCGGAAGGCGCAGAAAACCGCGGTTTACAAAATGCTTTTCCTTCAAAGAAACATAGGCGGATTCAAAAATCCATCCAAAAAAGCAGTAAATAAAAAAGAAACATATCCACTGAAAGCTCTGATAAGCGTACATGCGGCCCTCTGTTAATGACAACATTATAGCATGGAAAATAGAAACCGGATAGTGATGTACAGCAAAAAACCGCCTTTCTGGGAAAAGGCGGGTTTCTTCGTTCTGCTATTTGGGAATGGTAGGTATTAATATCAAAAAATGAGAAAAGGTTTTAGGGGGGCCGGACAGCTTTTTCAGCCGTCCGGTATGAGTATGAAAAAGCTTTGTGATTTCAAGTAATTCACTTGAAACAAAGGCCTGTTACCCTTTCGGATAACATAGTTAAAGTATAAAGTAAAAATGTGACCAAAATGTGTATTGCCAATAAAAAAATAATAAAATTAATTAAGAAAATATGATTATCTCATGATGTAAAGCAGAAGAACTTGTTATTTTTACAATTTGGTTTTGCCGCTTTGATAAAAAAATAAAAACCCTTTAAAAACCTGATGTTTTTTGTATATAATAGAGAAAGCTAACTTTACTACAGACAAGCAGAAAGAAGCCTGCGATTGCTTTACAGGTATGTTAATAACAAACAGGAGGAAAAAAATATGATGTCAAATGACATTGTATTGATCTGGGTACGGCGAGTATCCTGGTGTATATTAAAGGCAAGGGAGTCGTGTTAAAAGAACCGTCAGTGGTGGCCATTGACCGGGATACCAACAAGATCATGGCAATCGGAGAGGAAGCCCGCCTGATGATCGGCAGAACACCGGGGAATATTGTGGCGGTAAGACCGCTGAGACAGGGCGTGATTTCTGATTACACCGTTACAGAGAAGATGCTGAAATATTTTATAAATAAAGCAGTTGGGAAGAAAACACTTAGGAAGCCAAGAATAAGCGTTTGTATCCCCAGCGGGGCGACAGAGGTTGAAAAGAAGGCGGTAGAGGATGCGACTTATCAGGCGGGAGCCAGAGAGGTAGCGATTATCGAGGAGCCTGTAGCGGCCGCTATCGGAGCCGGGATTGACATTTCAAAGGCCTGCGGCAACATGATTGTAGATATTGGCGGCGGCACCGCGGACATTGCCGTGATTTCCCTGGGAGGGACGGTTGTCAGCACTTCCATCAAGGTTGCGGGAGATGATTTTGATGAAGCTTTGGTCCGTTATATGAGGAAGAAACACAATCTGCTGATCGGAGAGAGAACCGCGGAGGAGATCAAGATCAATATTGGCGCGGCCTACCGCCGTCCGGAGGTTCTGACTATGGAAGTGAGGGGCAGGAACCTGGTTACCGGTCTTCCCAAGACCATAGTGGTAACTTCAGATGAGACGCTGGAAGCCTTAAAAGAGCCGGCGCTGCAGATTGTTGACGCGGTGCACAATGTTCTGGAGCGCACACCGCCGGAACTGGCAGCCGATATTTTTGACAGGGGAATCGTACTGACAGGAGGTGGATCTTTACTGAGTGGATTAGATGCCCTGATCGAGGAAAAGACCGGAATCAGCACGGTGATTGCGGAGGATCCTCTGACTGCGGTTGCTATCGGAACCGGAAAGTTTATAGAGTTCACCCACGGCGGGGAAGTAAAACCTGAATTTTAAAAAAACCATCAACAGGGGGATGCAGCGATGTGTCCCCGATTGTTGTTGTGATAACCCGGGCAAAGGACAGTCAGGAAACTATTGGAGTGTTTTATGGCAACAGTATGCGGCTACATAGACAGAATTAAATTCCGCAACGAGGACAATGGATATACCGTAATGAGTGTGGAGAGCGAGGGTGACGAATATATACTGGTGGGAACCTTCCATTACATCAGCGAGGGTGAGATGATTGAAGCCACCGGCCCCATGACTGAGCATCCCATTTACGGAGATCAGATGCTGGTGGAAAGCTATGAGATCAAGGCTCCCGCCGACACACAGTCTATGGAACGGTATTTAGGCTCCGGCGCGATTAAAGGCGTCGGGGCCGCTTTGGCTGCGCGGATTGTAAGAAAATTTAAGGCCGACACCTTCCGGATTATGGAAGAAGAACCGGAACGCCTCTCCGAGGTAAAGGGAATCAGCGAAAAAATGGCCATGGCCATCGGGGAGCAGGTGGAGGAGAAAAAAGACCTGCGCCAGGCCATGATGTTTCTCCAGGATTATGGGATTTCTATGAATCTGGCCGTAAAGATCTACCAGGAATACGGGCCGAAGCTCTATGGGATTCTGAAGGAAAATCCCTATCGGATGGCCGATGATATACCGGGAGTGGGCTTTAAGATTGCCGATGAGATTGCCCGGAAGGCGGGGATTTTTACTGACTCTGATTACCGAATCAAGTCAGGAGTTCTTTATACGTTGCAGCAGGCGTTGGGTAACGGGCACACCTATCTCCCGGAGAACGGGCTGATTGCCAATGCGTCGGAGCTTTTGCGGGTGGATCCATCCGCCATAGAAAAGCATCTGATGGATATGCAGATGGACAAGCGGCTGATTGTGAAGGAAAGCGCCCAGGGACGGATTGTCTATGCGGCCCAGTACTATTATATGGAACTAAATACGGCCAAGATGCTGCATGATCTAAATATCCGGGGGGATATTCCCCAAGAAAAAATACAAAAACAGCTTCAGGAGATCCGGCTCCGGGAAGAACTGGAGCTGGACTCTATGCAGGTGCAGGCGGTCATGGAGGCGGTCAACAGCGGCCTTTTGGTTATCACCGGAGGACCGGGAACCGGTAAAACCACAACCATCAATACAATTATACGGTACTTTGAGATGCAGGAGATGGAGATTCTTCTTGCAGCGCCTACCGGAAGGGCCGCCAAGCGTATGACGGAGGCCACCGGCTGCGAGGCAAGGACGATCCACCGCCTTCTGGAATTAACCGGAGCGCCGGGAGATCCGGACACCTCCGGTATGCGTTTCGAGAGAAATGAAGAAAATCCGCTGGATGCGGATGTCATTATCATAGATGAGATGTCCATGGTTGACATTTACCTGATCCAGTCCCTGCTGAAAGCGGTGGATGTGGGAACCAGGCTGATTCTGGTGGGAGACGTCAATCAGCTTCCGTCGGTAGGCCCCGGCAATGTCCTGCGGGATATCATTGATTCCGATTGCTTTAATGTGGTGAAGCTGACAAAGATTTTCCGCCAGGCTTCCCAGAGCGATATTATTGTCAACGCCCATAAAATTAACGCGGGGGAGGAGATTCCTCTGGGGAAGAAAAGCAATGATTTTCTCTTTATACGCCGGGAAAATCCGGATGCGATTATCAGCGCTATGCTGACTTTGGTCCGGAAAAAGCTGCCGGAGTATGTCCACTCGGACCCATACGATATCCAGGTTATGACGCCCATGCGCAAAGGCGCGCTTGGAGTTGAACGGCTCAACGGAATTCTGCAGTCCTATCTCAACCCGCCGGGGGAAGGAAAGGCGGAGAAGGAAGCCGGCTCCGGCACCTTCCGCGTCGGAGATAAGGTGATGCAGGTCAAAAACAACTACCAGATTGAGTGGGAGACCCGGAGCCGCTATGGAATTCCGGTGAATAAAGGAACCGGGATTTTTAACGGAGATGTAGGAGTGATCCGTGAGATTAATTCCTTCGCCGAGTCTGTGGAGGTGGAATTTGACGAGGGAAGAATGGTTGAGTATTCCTTTAAACAGCTGGAGGAGCTGGAACTGGCTTACGCAATCACAATCCACAAATCCCAGGGAAGCGAGTACCCGGCCGTGGTGATTCCTGTTCACAGCGGCCCCCGTATGCTGATGACAAGGAACTTAATATATACAGCGGTGACGAGAGCCAGAGCCTGCGTCTGCCTGGTGGGTATACCGGAGACATTTCAGGCGATGGTTGACAACGAGACAGAGCAGCGCCGTTATTCCGGCCTGAGAGACCGGATCCGTGAGTTGTGTCAGGGAGATATTTCATGAAAGATTCTATAAAAGCGGTACTGACCGATATGCTGTTCCCCAGACGCTGCCCGGTTTGCCACAGGATTGTGCAGCCTGCGGGAAATCTGATCTGCGCCGGCTGCGTCTCAAAGCTTCATTTCGTAAAAAATCCGGTTTGTCAAAAGTGCGGAAAGGAGATCATAGGAGAAACACGGGAATACTGTTTCGACTGTGCCAGACATCCCCGCAGTTTTGAATACGGCAGGGCGCTGACGGGCTACACGGAAACAGCCAAGGCTTCCATGGTGAAAATAAAATATAAAAATAAGCGGGAATATCTGGATTTTTATATAGAAGCAATTGCCCTCAGATACGGGGAACTGATAAAAAACATGGGTGCGGACGCCTTAGTTCCGGTACCGGTCCATCCGGCGCGCCTGAAAACCAGAGGTTTCAACCAGGCGGAGATTCTGGCAGAGGGATTGGGAAAACGTCTGCAGATCCCGGTCAACAGCCGGCTGCTTTACAGAACCAGGAATACCCAGCCGCAGAAAAACCTGGCGCCCAGGGAGCGGCTGCGGAATCTGGAAAAAGCATTTGGCGCTGAACGGATTCCCTCCGGGATTCACTCGGTCATTCTGACAGACGATATCTATACCACCGGCAGCACCATAGAGGCCTGTACGCGGGCGCTGAAAAAGGCAGGAATTGACCGAGTATATTTTATTACAATCTGTATTGGCGGGGAGAGGTAAAATCTCTTGCCTTTTCCCCGCTTTGGTGTTATAATAGCAGGACATAAAATTGTAAAAAAAGATTGACGAAACCCGGCGTTTATGGTATAGTTATTGGGCGAATGGAAGAAGTTAGGTCTTTTTTTTATGCTCAAAATTATGAATTGTGTAGAGAAAAGTCCGAAAGAACAAGAAAATTTAAGTGGAGGTGGAAGTCGTGCGCACAAAGATCACACTGGCATGTACAGAATGTAAGCAGCGTAACTACAACATGACCAAGGATAAGAAAACTCATCCTGACAGAATGGAAACCAAAAAGTATTGTAGATTCTGTAAAACACATACTTTGCACAAGGAAACTAAGTAATCGGTTTTAGTAAAGGACGTGAACGATGGGAGATACAGTGAATACTGAAAAAGCTCCTAAGCAAAGCTTTTTCAGAGGTTTGAAAGCTGAATTTAACAAAATAATCTGGCCTGACACGGAGACTGTTACCAGACAGACGATCTCGGTAGTAACTATCTCGATCGCTCTGGGATTGATTATCGCGCTTCTGGATTACGTAATCAAATTTGGTCTGAATTTAATTCTTTAAGGTAAGGGTGATCTTATGTCAGAAGCACATTGGTATGTGGTGCATACCTATTCAGGTTATGAGAACAAGGTAAAAGTAGACATTGAAAAGACGATTGAGAACCGGAATCTCCAGGATCAAATTCTGGAAGTATCCGTTCCCATGGAGTCCGTTGTCGAAGTCAAGAACGGCGTGGAAAAGCTGGCCGATAAAAAGATGTTTCCCGGTTATGTGCTGATTAACATGGTCATGAACGATGACACATGGTATGTGGTACGCAATACCCGCGGAGTAACGGGCTTTGTAGGCCCCGGCTCAAAACCGGTTCCTCTCTCCGAGGAGGAGATGATGAATCTGGGATTCCATAAGCACAGCGTGGTTGTTGATTTCGCGGAGGGCGATATGGTAGTGGTCACCGCCGGAGCATGGAAGGACACCGTTGGCGCCATCAAGTCCGTCAACGAGGCCAAGAAGTCCGTCACCATTAATGTTGAAATGTTCGGCCGTGAAACACCGGTAGAACTGGATTTCACAGAAGTGAAAAAGATGTAGTCCGAAAGGACAGGTTGTAACTTAAAAGACGGTCCGCCGGGGCAAGCGGAATATATCGCAGCCGGCAGGCTCGTGGGAGGGAAATCCCCGCAAATACCACATTATTTAGGAGGTGCCTTATTATGGCAAAGAAAGTAACTGGTTATATCAAATTACAGATTCCGGCAGGAAAGGCTACACCAGCACCGCCAGTAGGTCCGGCTCTTGGACAGCATGGCGTAAATATCGTTCAGTTTACAAAGGAATTTAACGCGAGAACCGCAGATCAGGGCGACCTGATTATTCCGGTAGTCATCACGGTATATGCTGACAGAAGCTTTAGTTTCATTACCAAAACTCCTCCGGCAGCAGTGTTGTTAAAGAAAGCATGTAAGATTAAATCCGGATCCGCTGCTCCGAACAAGGATAAAGTAGCTACCATTTCTAAGGAAGACTTACAGAAGATCGCGGAGACAAAAATGCCTGATCTGAATGCGGCCAGCCTGGAGACAGCTATGAGCATGATCGCCGGAACCGCGAGAAGTATGGGTATCACAGTGGAATAAATGTACCCGTATTTATACCCAACGGCAATTAACTGAAAACTTTAACAATTCGTGGGAGGGAAATTCCCGCAAATACCACTAGGAGGTTATTTATAATGAAACGAGGAAAAAGATACGCAGAGGCTGCTAAATTAGTCGACCGCACAACTCTTTATGACGCGGCGGATGCCATCTCATTAGTAAAGAAGGCTGCTGCTGCCAAATTTGATGAAACCATTGAAGCTCATATCAGAACCGGATGTGATGGACGCCATGCGGATCAGCAGATCCGCGGCGCCGTTGTACTGCCTCATGGAACCGGTAAAACCGTCAGAATTCTTGTATTCGCGAAGGGACCGAAGGCTGATGAAGCTCAGGCTGCCGGAGCGGATTACGTAGGAGCTGAGGAACTGATTCCGAAAATCCAGAACGAAGGATGGTTGGATTTTGACGTAGTTGTAGCTACGCCGGACATGATGGGCGTAGTCGGACGTCTGGGCCGTGTACTTGGACCGAAGGGTCTGATGCCAAACCCGAAGGCCGGAACCGTCACCATGGATGTAACCAAGGCAATCAACGATATCAAAGCCGGTAAGATTGAGTACAGACTTGATAAAACAAATATTATCCACGTGCCAGTTGGAAAAGCTTCTTTTACAGAAGATCAGTTAGCGGACAACTTCCAGACGCTTATCGATGCAATCATGAAAGCAAAACCAAGTACGGTTAAGGGCTCTTACTTAAGGAGTGTTACCCTGACCTCCACCATGGGGCCTGGTGTAAAACTTAACGTAGTAAAATTAATGAACTAAGTTTTGCGTTTTTAGATTGACATTGGTGATAAATTAATGTTATAATACGCAAGTATTGACTGCCGAAGACAGCAGGTGCCGAAAGGCCTAAGTAAACACTTAGAGACCGGATTGTGGTCTTTTACGTGAGAACGTATCCCAAAAGGGAAAGGAGAAACGCCTGCCGAGGAAACATACAAGACTCATACGAGTGATTTGTAGTCCCTCTCTGTCCTTGGACAGGGAGGGTTTTTTTCGCAGTTTTTACTTGACTAAATAAGGAGGTAAACCATTCATGGCAAAAGTTGAATTAAAACAACCGATTGTAGCTGAGATCTCGGAACTGTTAAACGGCGCCAAAGCTGCTGTGGTTGTCGACTATCGCGGTCTGACAGTGGAGCAGGACACAGCGCTCCGCAAACAGCTGAGAGAAGCCGGTGTTTCTTATAAAGTATATAAGAATACGATGATCCGGTTCGCGGCTAAGGACACAGAATTTGAAGCTTTGGGACCGCATTTGGAAGGACCAACCGCGTTAGCGGTGTCCAAGGAAGATGCAACCGTTCCCGCCAGAATCTTAGCGGCATTTGCTAAGACTGCAGAAGCTTTAGAGTTAAAGGGCGGCGTTGTTGATGGAACTTACTATGACCAGAAGGGCATCCAATTGGTTGCTACAATTCCGTCAAGAGAAGTTCTTATTGGAAAATTGCTGGGAAGTATTCAGTCCCCGATTACCAATATGGCTCGTGTGCTTAACCAGATTGCGGAGAAATCCCAGGAAGCCTAATTAAAACTACAAATAATTAAATTAATCAAATGGAGGTATATGAAATGGCAAAGTTGACAACAGCTGAGTTTATCGAAGCAATTAAAGAATTATCCGTATTGGAATTAAATGAATTAGTAAAAGCTTGTGAGGAAGAATTTGGTGTTTCCGCAGCGGCAGGCGTTGTTGTAGCGGCAGGCGGCGCAGGCGATGGCGCGGCAGCTGAGGAGAAGACCGAATTTGATGTTGAGCTGACCGAAGTTGGCCCGAACAAGGTTAAGATCATCAAGGTTGTACGTGAAGCTACCAGCTTAGGCTTAAAGGAAGCTAAGGAATTGGTAGACGGCGCGCCGAAGGCAATCAAGACCGGCGTATCCAAGGAAGAAGCAGAGCAGCTTAAGGCTGATCTTGAAAAGGAAGGCGCAAAAGTTACATTAAAGTAATTTGCCCTGTGGGGGCCGCAGCAGAATATGATTTCGCTGCGGCCCTTTTTTGTCCCTTAAATTGTATTTGACAAGAGGGTGGGAATACGCTATAATCTAATTAAGTTATACGATTAACTAATTGTAAAGGTGAATACTTATGCGCGCTACTATTAAAGATGTGGCAAAGCTGGCAGAGGTCTCAACTGCTACAGTATCAAATATATTGACTGGGAAAAAATATGTGGGTCCGGAGGTGACGCTCAGAGTCCGGCAGGCCATGGAGGTTCTGGATTATCAGCGAAACGCCATAGCCAGAAGCCTGAAAGTAAACCGGTCTTTTAATATCGGCCTGATGGTGCCTGATATTTCCAACCCGTTTTTTGGAGAGATCGTAAAGTATGCCCAGCAGGTTGTCAACCGCGAAGGATACCAGATTACACTGTGTGATTTCGACAATGATTCCAGGAGGGAGCAAAAGATCCTTCAGACATTTTTATCCGCCGGGGTGGATGGGATTATCAACGTGGCCCCCAGAATGAAACAGACCCAGCTTGGCAAGGGCCTGGGAGTTCCCATGGTGATTGTGGACCGGCCTCATTTCAGGACAGATTCCAACATTGCTTTTGTCTATGCGGATAATTACAAAGGAGCTGCCGCTGTAGCAGAGCATTTTATGAAAAAAGGACACAAGCGGTTTGCCTGCTTTACCGGCCCGGTTGACGAGGTACCCAATGCCAGGATGAGGGTGGAAGGGTTTCTGGACGAGCTGAAAAGGCAGGGGGTGACGGAAAACGCCTGGAGAGTTTATCCCTGTGATTTCAATTTTCAGTCAGGCTATCAAACCATGGATGCCATGCTGGGGGATTACGATCCCGGGGAACCGTGGGCAGTCTTTGTGAGCAGTGATATTATGGCCTGGGGCGCTATGGAGGCGGTGAAGTCCCACAGGCTGAAGATGCCGGGGGACATTGCGATTGCAGGCTATGACAATATTTACTTTTCAGAATTTTTATATCCGAAACTGACGACAGTCTGGAACCCCACAAAGGATATGGCGGCCATGGCCGCCAGACTGCTGATGGATTCCATAGAAGAACAGAAAGAACTTGGGGGAAGGTATTTGGTGGTGAATTCTATGTTTATTGAGCGCCAATCCGGCTAATTGGCGTTTTAATAATAGTAGTTGGTTAAACGATTAACGAAAGGGGAAAACAAATGAAAAGAACTGGTATTTTAAACGCGGAGCTGTCTAAGGCAGTAGGTAAAATGGGACATGGGGATATGATTTTGATTGGAGACGTAGGCTGCCCATTTCCGGGACATGACAGAACAGTCTGCATTGACCTGGCTGTCAGTGACGGAGTTCCCAAGGTCAGCGATGTGCTGAAGGTGGTTTTACAGGAGCTGGAGGTGGAAAGCTATCTTGTTTCCCAGGAGACAAAGGATGTGAGCCCCGGCGTTTATGCGGAGTTTAAGGAGATTATCGATGCGTTTTCCAATAAGGGCGCAGCCCTGTCGGAAAAAGTCATTCCTCATCCGGAGATGAAAAACCTCTGGCTTAATGGAGCCATGGAGGGGGAGGAAGTAAAGGTATTTGTCCGTACCGGACAGAGAACGCCATACTGCTATATCGCCCTGGTGGCCGGAGTGGACTTTTAACCGCGGGGAGGGAGTGGAAGCATGAATCGATTTTGGAGCGTGTTTTCTGTAAAAAAACCGGTAATTGGCATGGTTCATTTAAGGCCTTTGCCAGGCTCCCCTCTCTATGATCCCACGGTTATGAATATGGATGCCATTGTCCGCACGGCTGTGGAGGAAGCGAAGCTTCTGGAGGAGGCCGGTGTGGACGGGGTCCAGGTGGAAAATATGTGGGATATCCCGTATCAGCCGGGAGACCGTCTGGGGAAAGAGACAGCGGCAGCCTTGGCTGTAGGCGTCTACGCGGTTTCAAAGAGCGTGGGGATTCCGGTGGGAGCAGAGTGCCATATGAACGGCGGAGATACCGCCATGGCCTGCGCGGTGGCCGGAACTGCCAGATGGATCCGGGTATTTGAGTGGTGCAATGGGTTTATTTCTCAATCCGGCTATATCAATGCCGCCGGCGGAGATGTCGCCCGGATGCGGGACCGGCTGAAGGCCTGGCACATTGCCTGTCTCTGCGACGTCAACGTCAAGCATGGAAGCCACTACATTATCCATGACAGAAGTGTAAAGGAACAGGCAATGGACGTTGAGGCCCAGGGCGGGGATGCGGTGATTGTGACCGGCTTTGACACCGGACTGCCCCCCTCGGTGGAGCGTGTGCTGGAGTGCAAAAAGGCGGTGGCGCTGCCGGTGCTGCTGGGAAGCGGCCTGAACACAGACAATGTCTATGAGCTTTTGGCAGCGGCAGACGGAGCAATTGTGGGAAGCTGGTTTAAGGAAAACGGAAACTGGAAGAACAAGGTGGATTTTGGGAGAACGAAAACCTTTATGGATGAAGTAAAGCGTTTGAGAGGGGATCGGATATAATGGCAAAAAAAATATTGTGTATGGGGAGCGTTAATGTGGATCTGGTCATGTACATGGAACAGCTGCCCTGGCCGGGGGAAACGGTGGTGACAGATAATTTCCAGACCTTCCCTGGGGGAAAGTGCGGAAATCAGGCAGTGGCGGCGGCGAAGCTTGGCGGAACTGTGACCTGTTTTACAAAACTGGGGGACGATGCGTTCAGCCAAATGCTGTTGGAAAAACAGAGAGAGGCCGGAGTCGATGTAGGTCCTGTCATCCGGGTGCCGGAGGAAACAGCGGGGATAGCCATGATCCGGGTGGATGCCAAAGGTCAGAATTCCATTTCCTTCACTCGGGAGCCAACGGATTGATGACGGCAGCCGATGTTATGGCCCATGAGACGGTGTTTGAGGAGGGGCAGATTCTGCTGATTACCATGGAGATTGACACGGAAGCCGTCTACAGCGCGGTCCGGCTGGCAAAGTCCAGAAATATGACGGTAGTGCTGGACCCGGCTCCGGCTCCGGCGGGAGGAATTCCGGAAGAAATTCTGGCGCTGATTGACTACTGCAAGCCCAACGAGACAGAGGCAAAAACTCTTTCGGGAGTCCCGGTGACCGGCGTAGACAGCGCCTTTCTGGCACTGGAAACGTTGAAAAACAAGGGTTTGTCCCACCCGATTATCACCCTGGCGGAAAATGGGGCAGTCACCTACCTGGACGGAAAGCCGTACCACATGGAATCCCTGCGGACGGACAGCATTGACAGCACAGCCGCAGGGGACATTTTTCTGGGAGCCTTTACAGCAGCTCTGGCCCAGGGGGAACCCTTTGGGGATTGCCTGCGGTTTGCCAAGACCGCCGCGGCGCTGAGTACAGCCGTGAAGGGAGCCCAGTCATCGATTCCGGCTCTGCCTGCAGTGAGAAGCTGTCTTTAATGGGAGGGGAAGGAGGCGCCTATGGGGTCTGCTGTTATTTTAAGTCTGAGGGGAATCAAAAAGAGCTTTGGAGGTATACAGGCGTTAAAAGGGGTTGATTTTGACCTGAGGGAGGGGGAGGTACATGCCCTGCTGGGAGAGAATGGGGCCGGTAAATCCACACTGATTAAAATTATAACGGGAGTACATCAGGCCGATGAGGGGGAGGTACTGCTCTATGGAACCCCCGTCACAATGGCCACGCCGATTGAAGCCAGAAAAAATAAAATTGCGGCGATCTATCAGGAACTGAGCTTAATTGAGTCCCTGACTGTAGCTGAAAACATATTTTTGGGAAATGAACCTACCAGGACTGTTTGGGGGATTTACGACAGAAAGACCCTTTATCAGAACAGCCAGAGCTATCTGTCAAAGTTCGGAATTGACATTGACTGCCGGAAAAAGGTATCGAAGCTGGGTATGGGGCAGAAGCGGATTATAGAAATTGTGAAGGCCCTGGCTTTGGATTCCCGGATTCTCCTTCTGGACGAGCCCACGACTGGAATGAGCAAGGCCGAGATTGAGACGCTTTTTCAGATCATGGAAAATTTAAAAAAGAAAAATGTTACCATGATTTATATTTCCCACTACCTGGACGAGATCTTCAGAATCGCGGACCGGGCTACCGTGTTCCGGGACGGACTCCATGTGGCTGCCTGCGAGCTGGGTCAGGTGACCAGGCAGGAGCTGGTTAAGTTTATGGTGGGAAAGGAAGTTAAGGGCCACAGCCGCAGGAGAAAAACACAGCTTGAGGGCAAGGAGGTGCTTCTGGAGCTTCGCAGGTTCCAAACTGATAAAATGAGCCAGCCGGTGTCCTTCTCTCTCCATAAGTCTGAAATTTTGGGAATTACCGGGATCGTGGGGGCCGGAAAAAGCGAGCTGGCCCACAGTATTTTCGGAAACGCGAAGCTCCGGAGCGGACAGCTTTTGATTCGTGGACAGCCGGTTCGATTCCGGAATCCTCATGATACGGTTTCCTATAAGCTTGGGTTTGTGCCGGAGGACCGGAAAGCTCAGGGACTGTTTCTGGGAGAGAGTGTGGCGGACAACCTGGTTATGGCGAACATTGGACAGATCGAAAATAAGCTGGGAATCCTGAGCCAGAAAAAGAAGCGGGAGATCTGCATGGATACGGGTCAAAAGCTCAGGGTCACTCCGCTGAATCCGGAGCTTCCCGCAGGCAGCTTATCAGGGGGCAACCAGCAGAAGGTAGTGATTGGCAAGTGGCTGACCAGCGAACCGGAAATCCTGATTATGGACGAGCCAACCAGGGGGATTGACGTGGGGGCTAAATCCGAAATTTACGATATTATCCGCGGACTGGCAGAGCGTGGGACAGGAATTCTGATTCTGTCATCGGAATTTGACGAGCTGGCCGGTCTGTGTGACCGGATTCTGGTACTCTACAAGGGGGCGGTGTCCGGGGAGCTGACAGGGGAGGAGGCTACAAACGAAAAAATGCTGTCGATTTCACTGGGAGGGGAGGACGCTTGATGTACAAAAAGAAAAACACAATAGCCGCCAGATTTTCAGGGGTTTTAAAGGGAGAGATCGGACTGCTGATTATTTTGATTCTGCTGGGTGTCGTTTTCTCCATATCCTCCGGGCATATTCTGGAGGCGAAAAATCTTTTGAATATAACCAGGCAGGTTTCAGTGGTTTTGATTATTTCCATTGGTATGCTATGCGTCGTGCTGACAGGGGAAATAGACCTTTCCGTAGGCTCCAACGCGGCGCTGGCGGGGGTGGCCTGCGCGTATACGCTTTTAAAGACCGGTTCCCAGGCGGCGGCAATCACGGCGGCGCTGTGCATCGGAGTCATGGCGGGAGTGTTCAACGGATATCTGACGGTATACCAGAAGGTTCCCTCTTTTATTGTGACACTGGCTTCCATGGGAATCCTCCGGGGCTTCGTTCTCATATGGACCCAGGGGAAAATCCATGTCAGGACTCCCCCAAAGCTTTTCTCTGTGGGGAGCTGACTATATAGGCGGATTGCTGCCGGTTTCCACGTTTCTCGCGCTGATACTTGTGGCAGTCGGTTTCTTCTTCATTCACAAGACCAGACACGGCGTTTATCTGAAAGCCATTGGGGCCAACCCGGAGGCGGCCGTGCTGTCCGCCATACCGCTGAAACGTTATAAAATGGCGGCGTTTATGACAACCGGGCTGATGTGCGCGGTAGGGGGAATCATCACCACATCGAAGCTTTTGTCGGCCCAGCCCACAGCCTGCGACGGCATGGAGATGGATGTTTTATCCGCCGTCATTTTGGGGGGCGCGGCTCTTTCCGGCGGGGTAGGGACCATTACCGGAACCCTCATAGGCGCGTTGACCATAGCGTGATTAACAATGGCATGAACCTGTTAAATGTAAGTCCCTTTTTCCAGGAGGTCGTAAAGGGGAGCATTATCCTGGCTGCGGTTTTGATTAAGAGAAAAAAGGCGGACTAGGGCGGGCCGGGAGTCTTAAAAGGTAACTCATTAATATACAACATATAATAGGAGGAGGAAACAATTATGTTAAGAAAAATGGGATCAGCGATGGTGGCGGTCATAATGGCGGCCGGTTTGATTGCGGGCTGCGGCAGGCGCCCAAGGAAACAGAGCCGGTGTCTAACCAGACCGCTCAGACAGAAGCGGCAAAGGAATCTGCCCAGGAGCCGTCCGGCAAGGAAGCCGGGGAGGAGATAACCATCGGTTTTGCCGTCTCAACTCTGTCCAATGACTTTTTCGTTTCTATGAAAGAGGCTGGGGATGCTGCGGCTCAGGAAATGGGGATTAAGCTGATTACGCTGGATGCCCAGGACTCTACTGAGACACAGGCAACGCAGATCGAGGATTTGATTACTCAGGGAGTCGATCTTCTGATAATCAATCGGTGGATTCCGACGCTGTGGGGACCTCCGTTGTGGCGGCCAACGAAGCAGAGATTCCCGTTATCACGGTTACAAGACCTTCTAACTCCGGAACAGTGGCCCAGCATTTAGACATTGACAACAAAGAGGCGGGGGCTTTGGACGCGGAGCAGCTGATTAAGGATTTAGGAGGAAAGGGAAATGTAGCCGTATTGGAGGGCATCGCGGGAGCGCCGTCTTCTGTGGACCGGCAGACTGGGTTTGTGGATAAGCTGGAGCAGGAGGCTCCCGATATCAAGGTTGTGTCGTCTCTGACCGCAAACTATTCCAGGGATGAAGGAGCCACGGTCACGGAGGACATTCTGCAGTCGAACGCGGACCTTAATGCGATCTATGCCCATAACGATGAGATGGCCCTGGGCGCTGTCCGGGCAGTGACAGCGGCGGGACGCCAGGATGAAATCAAAATATACGGGGTTGACGCTACCAAGGATGCGATCGAGGCGTTAAAAACAGGGGAGATGGCGGCAACTGTCCAGCAGCAGCCCGATGTCCAGATTCAGACTGCCCTGGAATCAGCAAAGAAAATCCTGGGCGGAGAGACTGTGGAGCCGCTGGTCAATATTCCGTTAAAGCTGCTGACAAAGGATAATGTAGAATAAAACGCGGGAAGCGGAAACCAGGGAACCTTTCTGGTTTCCGCTTAATTATAAAAAATTTTTGGCGTTGTTGCTTGACAGAGCCGAAAAACAGTGCTATAATCCAAATTGTATTTTGAATGAGGTTATGATTCACATATTTTTGTAAGTCATTATTGCGTCATGATGATTTACAAAAATATGTGATTTTTAGATTCAGGAGAAATATAATATTTTATTAGGAGGTACCAGACATGAATAACGGTACAGTGAAATGGTTCAACAGCACAAAGGGATACGGATTTATCACCAACGACGAGACAGGGGAGGAAGTATTCGTACACTTTTCCGGAATCATCGGTGACGGCTACAAATCACTGGAAGACGGCCAGAAGGTAACTTATGATACCGCAGAGGGCAACCGTGGTCTTCAGGCAGTGAACGTTTGCTTAGCATAATTTAAGAGAATGTCCGGAGGGGCAGCGGAGAAATCCGCTGTCTCTTTTTTTGCGGCGCCAGGCGCTTATCGATTGTGGTAGAAAATATTCCTAATATATGTTAAGCTGAAAGCAGTATAAAAATGAAAAGTTGAAAATGTGCTCCTTGTTTATGGATAAAACTTAATGGCGGGACAAAGCAGGGGCCTGCGCGGTATTATATATTTGATGCTGGGAATGACAGGCTATGAAGCAAATCCCCCCGCAGGCGTGTTGATCCCGCTATATATGAAAAGGCGGCCCGGCTCAGATGGAAAATCCATAAGCGAAGCTTAATAAAATCTTTATATGAATAGGCAGACTTTATTATACATTCTTTATACTTGCGGAAGTAAAATGATATATTATATAGGTAATTGCGAAACAGGTTTTTAACCAGGCATCAGCAAAGATAAAAGCCAGCATCATCAGATTTTCAGGAAAGGTGATGTGGAAAAAATACGTTTGAGCATCAAAATAAGGCAACTGTCTACACCTGCCTGTGTATGGTTATTAAGTGATTGCCGTCAGGCAATCAGTGGCTTTAAACTTCGGATGTATTGGTGCCGATGGATTTTATCAGCGACCATGACGGTAACTAATTGGGCAATCCCAGACAGTAACAGATCCGCATGGAGTGTTTTCTCATTTTGTGTTCTGCGGCCAGCTACACAGAAACTGTCCTTGAAGTGGTTGATGGATTTTTCCACATTTACCCGGATTTTATAGGTGCTGTCCCATTCACTTGTCCCTCTGGCGGTTCCGGGATAAGCCCGAAGATTCTTCTCTGGGTAAATGTATATCATTCTGCCACAGGAGGAGGGGCTGCATGGATTTGGACAATGACATACCCGTTTGGATTTTCCGGTGTTTTTATTGTATTCCCATCTCATCATTGGGCACACAAACTTCATGGTAGGTAGACCGCAGCGTAAATGGGATTTACTCCCTTCCCGTTTCATTGGCAGGGAACTGTCATGGGGACAGCAAGGGATGCCTTCTTCATTGACGGGGTAATCAATGCCCTGGAGTTTAAGCTTTGTTTTCAAAGGGATATATGCCCTTTGAACGGAAGTTTCCTGTAAAAGATATTTGTATATTTCGATGGAATCAAAAGCAGCATCCCCCAGAAAAACGGTGGGATTGATGAGAGGGTGTTTGGTAAAAAAGTCCTTCAGAACAGGGAGCAGTGCTTTGGAATCCGCAAGGGACTTATCCTCGTCCGGGGAATCTGATTTTTTCTCCATGACGATGTCTGGATGTGCAGCGAGGAAGTCTTTATTGTAGAAGCTGATATCCCGAACAATGCCAAGCCCATTGGTCACGATGCCAAACTTATAGGCATAACAGAAATGCCCATTGATATACATCTGCTGGATGGCTGGATTGGCTGCGGCATGAGTGGGCATGGAACCGTAGGCGGCTTTATAAGGGTCATAGGAATCATCCAGACCCCTGGCTTTTTTGAAGGCTTTGAGCTGTTTGACGATCCGGTTTGCGAACTTGGGATTGTTTTCTGATACCCATGCTTCGATACCAGAGGTGTCAAACAGGAGCATGGAAGCTTTGGAAGCATCAATCTTTTGGCAGATTGGTTCGGTCAGCGAAACAAGACGGTCGAACATTAATTGTAAGTCCAACAGAAAGTCTTGCTTGAAGCGAGTGAATTTGGAAGCATCAGGAACCACATCGAAACCACAGAAGTCGCGGAGTTCCTGAGAGTATTTAAGAAATACAAGCAGAAGCGAATCTGTGGGAATTGAAAAAATGCGCTGTAATAACAAAGCCCAAAGCATCGGATAGAGCTGATGTCTGCGTGGTCTGCCAGTGACAGCGTGGAAATGAGAAACAAAGGACGCCGGAACAATTTCATCAAGGTCAATGGCTTGGGAGAGAAGTTCAAGAAACACATATTTATCATTGTCAAATTTATTTTGGCAATCGGTGAAAATATCTGCCAAAGAAAGCTGTTTGTATGGTATCATTACTATAGCAACTCCTTTCAGGTGGATGTGGTGAATTTGTTTCTCGACAATTCAATTTTACCACAAACCAGTGAGGAGTTGTTTTATTTTTGCAAAGAAAAAACACCGCAATTATGCGGGTTTTGGCGTTTCGCAAACGCCTAATATATTATAGGCAGAAAGGAGCTTTTATGGTGTTTCGCAAAACCAGGAGTATTATTATAATCGGGGCGAGCCGGTTTGGGGCCGGTCTGGCCGGGCTTTTGTCAGAAAAGGGCTTCCGGGTGATTATATTAGATTTAAAAGAGGAATCCTTCCGTAAGCTGCCGGAGGATTTTGGTGGATATGAGATCGTGGGCGACGGGACCGATGTGGATACGCTCCGCCAGGTGGGGATTGAGGAGGTCGATACAGTTATCGCGGCTGCCGACGACGACAATACCAACATTCTGGCATCCCAGATAGCCAGCAGGATGTTTCAGATCCCATATGTTTATGTAAGGTTGAATGACAGAAACAAGGCCAAGATCATAGAAGGCTTTAATATTAGGCCCATCTGCCCTTATGTGCTGTCGGTAAATGAATTTATCCGCTTGTCGGATGGCTTATACGGGGAGGTACAGGCTCATGAAAATTATAGTGGCCGGAGGCAGGAATGAGGCGGATTTTCTCATTGGCCTGCTATTGATGGGGAAACATAAAATAGTCGTAATCAATGAGGACAAGTCCTACTGTGAGTATTTATCCGCGGAGCACAAGGTGCCGGTGATATTCGGGGATCCCTGCAAGGAGTATGTGCTGGAGGAGGCGGGAATCAAAGGCTTTGATGTTATGATATCTTTGAGAGAAAAAGACGCGGACAATCTGTGCACCTGCCAGATGGCAAAGCGCCTTTTTTCAATAAAGAAAACGGTCTGCAAGGTTAAAAATCCTAAAAATGTAGAGATATTTGAAACTCTGGGGATTGACCGTGTAATCAGCGCCACATACATCCTGGCGAACTATATTGAACAGGCCTCCACGGTGGAAAATATAGTAAAGGTACTGCCTCTGGACAACCAAAAGGTGCTTATCAATGAAATCATGGTAGGGTCCGATTACCCTGCTGTGGACAAAAAACTGATGGACATTTCTCTGCCCTTCAATACCATTATCAGCTGTATTATAAGGGACATGGAAGTGATTATACCCAACGGACAAAATAAAATTATGGCAGGGGACCGGCTTCTGGTGCTGTCTACACCGGAAAACCAGGAGGAAGCAGTCCGCGCCATTGTAGGCAGCCATTATGAATAGGCTGATGACAGTCTGGGAAACTCAGAATCCGGCGGAGTCCCCAGGGAAAAAGTAACGGGCTATCCCCTGATTCTTGGATATCTGGGAATTATTATGATTTTATCCGGTATTATAACCATGCTTCCGCTGCTGACACTGATTTTTTATCCTCAGGAAGCGGGGGAGGCAGGCTATTTTATTGCACCCGGAGTAGTCTCAATACTGGCCGGATATCTGCTCAGTTTGATTCTGAGAGGAAAAGAGAACGGAAATCTGGAACGCAATCAGGAGATGATTATCGTGACAGCTACCTGGATGATCGCGGTAACAGTGACAGCCATGCCCTTTGTCCTGAGCGGAAATTATACATTTACACAGGCGGCTTTTGAGACCACCAGCGGACTGAGTACAACCGGCCTTAGCGTGGTAGACGTATCACAGACGTCCCATATGTTTTTAATCCACAGAAGCGTACTGCTGTTTTTTGGCGGTATTGGTTTAGTTTTAGTAATGACCTCGGTTCTGTCTGATGTTTACGGTATGCGCCTGTATAACGCCGAGGGCCATGCGGACCGGCTTCTCCCCAACCTGATCGAATCGGCCCGGCTCATAATCGGTATATACAGCGGTTACATTCTGGGAGGTACGCTGCTGTACGTGGTGTTTGGAATGAGCCTGTTTGATGCGGTCAACCATTCCATCGCCGCGGTTTCAACGGGAGGGTTTTCGACGAAAGCGGCAAGTATTGGCTACTATGACAGCCCGACCATTGAATTGGTGTCGGTTGTCCTTATGCTGCTGGGAAGCACCAATTTTTTTGTCCACCTTCTTCTGCTGAGGGGGAAATTCAGGGAATACATCAGTCACTGTGAGACAAAGATAACATTTTTTCTTCTGGCCCTTTTTATTCCTGTCATGGTTGTGTTACTTATGGGAAGCCTGTATAATGATATAGGAGAGGGAATCCGCGCCGCGGTGTTTCAGGCGGTATCGGCCCTGACAACCACCGGGTTTCAGACTACCGAAACGTTCACAAACTGGAGTCCGGCATTAAAACTGCTCATGATTCTCCTGATGCTGGTTGGCGGGGGAGGAGGGCGGCCGGGGGAGGGGAAGCGGGG
>JARCFY010000255.1:0-43819 GCA_029233225.1 Lepidodactylus listeri | reverse complement strand
ATCCAGGAGACCGTCTCCGCGGTGGTGAACCCGGCGGCCTCGGATGCCGCGATGGTGACCAGGCAGGGACCCGTACAGCCAAAAATCGTGGAAATGATTGCGCTGGAGAGCGTGGAACCGTTGGTGTATTTCAGTAGATCTCGCACCCCAGATCTGAAGCCCGGCCCTTTTTCAAAAAGTCGAAAGCCCTTTTTTTCTCTGACGGTATCTGTTGCCATTCCGTTTTGCTCCTTTTTCTCACGCAGATTTTGTGGGGCGTGATTGTACACTCACTTGGCGTTCAGCTTTTCCAAAATCGACATATCCACGCCCCGCTGGCGGAACCACTTTGGCATGAGAATTTTTTCCACCTCCTTGCTCACCTCGGGGGCCTTGGCGATGAGCAGGTCCGCAAGGGACTCGGAGCAGTTGAGGCCGCCCATGGCGCCGTCGAAAATGATGACCTTGTCCGTGCCGGTGACCTTGTAGGCGAAATCCATAGCGCTCTCCGTGCTCTTGCTCACCACCGCGTGTGACATGTATTCGATGTTCATGGGCTCCATGTCAAAGAGGTCGGCCTGCTCCTGGCCCACCACCACTGTGGGGAATGTGATCGGAGAAGAAGGCGGAGGGGTATCCCGTCCAGGCATAATTGTGCACACACATTTGATGGCTGGATTCAGGGGCGGAATGCTGTCCAGCAGGGGCGTTCCGTCCTTTTTATAAAAGGCCTCGGTGTACCAGGTGTAAGGCGGCAGCGGCGTGTCCTCCATGTCGTAGAGGTCCCGGTTGGCGCCGGCAAAGTTGGCGTAGATCACGCCGGCGGAGAAAACGTAGGGCACCGGGCAGGGGAAGTCCAGTACGGCGACGCACCGGTCGATCTTTCCGAACAGAGTCATGACCTTGCCGTAGAGCTGGCAGCCGATGAAGGTGGCCCTTGTCGTTGACGGCGTAGAGGTCGTTGTCCGCGTCCACGCCGATGACCCCATGCGGGCCCACGTTCAAAAAGGATGCAAAGGCGAACTTGCTCTGGACAAATTTTGACTCGAAAATAGCCCTGGCCGTAAAGTTGGCCGCCCTGGGGCCCAGATTTTGGTGATAAGTGGAGCGGGTCTCAAGCCGGGCGTAGCTCATGCCAAAGGGTTTGACCGCCTTGTCCACTTGACGGTGAAAGTGGACCTCCCGCACATCGGTATGGTGGCAGTGGACGATCCAATCCGCGTCGTAGGCCGCCTTGATGCCATATAGCGTTCCCACCTCAGTCTTGATGGGAATGCCCTCGTCCACCGGGGCGATGCCTTGGTTTTTCCGGGGCCAAAGCAGGTGTCGAGGCCGTAGCGCTTGATGTACTCCTCCGTCTCCCGAAAGCGCATCCCCACGCCCGCCCGGAGCCGCACGTCCCGGCAGCCGGTCTTTTCGACGATGGCGTCCCGTGTGGCCTTGATGAGAATGGCGTAGGGCCGGCCGCCAGCAGGGTAAAGCCGTGGTGAGAAACCAGGATGTTGACGCTGTGCTCCGGCTTGATAAAGCTCATGGTCACCCTGCGCAGCTCCCGCATCGCCACCGCATAGAGCTTGTCCAGCGCGTCTTCCCCGCCGGGATAAAGAACCGGCGGCAGCTCGGGAAAGAGCTCGGCTAGCTTCAGTGAACACATGCCCGGCAACTGCGCCACACGTTTTTTGACCAGAACCGGGTCGATGCCGTACTGGGAAGGCTTGGGGGCAATGGGTAGAATGGGCGGGTGCTTTAAATTTTGTGTTGACATGCTGTGACCTCCTCTCATCGGTCTTCGCCGTCGGCGCAGATCTTCTCCAGCAGGGCCTTGTCCTCGTCGAAGTAGAAGCCACGGCTGGCATATTTGTCCTTTACGTCCTCCGGCAGGGTCCAGGCGGTGACGGTCTTTCCGTACCACTGCCAGCCGCCGGGGTCTGGTTTGAGGGGGATGCCCGCCGCCTCCAGCAGGCGCAGAATGGGCTGGATGCACTCGATGGTGCAGCCGGTGCGGATGCCGGTGCGAGAGGAAATTTTGTCCGGGGTGTCGCAGCCGTCCAGAATGGCCGCGGCCACCTCTTCAGCCCGGACCCCCACGCAGTAGCACAGCACCTGCTCGGGGTTGAAGTGGGCCTTTGCGCACAGGGCCGCGACGGCGGCCGGGTCAAAATTGCTCACGTCCACCCCCACGGTGAAGGGCGCGTCCCGCTTGACCATGGTGATGGCGTGGAACGGGCACCGGTCCGCGCAGTTGGCACAGCCCCGGCACTTGTCCCCGTCGGAGACTGCCTTGCCGTCCGTCACGTGGATGGCGTACACCGGGCAGACCTTTTCGCAGACATGGCAGCCCCGGCAGATGTCCTGGTCCACCCGCGCCAAAATGGTGACTCTCTTCATGCTCTTCTTCCTTTCTAAATCAAATTTGCGTCCAAATTCCGTCAGGCCCGCTGCTTGGAGAGGGCGTGAGCCACATCGATGATCATGTCCTCCTGGCCGCCCACCATGCCGCGGAGGCCCAGCTCCACCAGAATGTCCCGCGGATTGAGCTTAAACTTCTCGGCGGCCCGGTAGGTGTGCAGCAGAAAGCTGGAATAGACCCCCGCGTAGCCCAGCATCAGCGGAGCGCTCTTGATGATCTGGGGCCGCTGCATTATAGGCTCCACCACATTTTCCGCCAGGGTCCATGTACTCGTAAAAATCAAGGCCTGTATGATAGCCCAGGCGCTGCAGCACCCCAGCCACCACCTCCGCCTGTGCGTTGCCCGCGCCGGCGCCCAGACCCCGGCACGTGACGTCCAGATAGTCCGCGCCGCACTCCACGGCGGCCAGGGTGTTGGCCACGGCCAGTCCCAGGTTGTTGTGGGCGTGAAAGCCGACGGGGATGGGAAGATGCTCCACCAGCAGGAGACGCGGGCCTTTACGTCCTCCGGGGTCATGTATCCCGCGGAGTCCGCGATGTTCACATACTCTGCCCCGGCGTCCACAAAGATGCGGGCCTGCTCTAAAATTTTTCCGGGGCGGCCATATGGGCCATCATCAAAAACCCCACGGGCATCATTCCCAGGTCCCGGGCGGCCTTGAGATGCTGAATGGCGATGTCCGCCTCGGTGACGTGGGTGGCCACCCGGACCACTTGAGCGCCGTTTTCGTTGGCCATTTTCAGATTCTCGATGGTACCCACGCCGGGGAGGAGAAGCACGCCCAGCTTGGCGGTTTTGACCACCTTGCGGGCGGCTTTCAAAAGCACCATCTCATCCACCGCGGAAAAGCCGTAGTTGATGGAGGAGCCGGCGATGCCGTCACCGTGGCTCAACTCGATGATATCCACCCCCACCTTGTCCAGGCCGCTGGCGATGGCGGTGACCTGGTCCGCGGTGTAGCTGTGGCTGACGGCGTGACTTCCGTCCCGAAGGGTGGTGTCCACCACGTGGAGCCTCCGATTTTTGTCGTTTCCATGGCTTATTTTCCCTCCCTCCGCAGCTTGGCGGCCACCTTTTCGGCGGCGGCCACGGCGGCGGCGTTGATGATGTCCAGATTGCCGGAGTATTTGGGCAGAAAATCTCCCGCGCCCTCTACCTGGACGATGACGGTGACCCGGTTGCCGTCCACGATGGGCGGGACCCCGCAGGGAGTAGCCCGGCACGTAAGCCCGGACCTCCCTGACGATGGCGTCCACCGATTTGCAAATAACCTCGGCGTTCGGATTTTTCACGATGGAATAGATGGTGTTGGACATCATGAGGGGAGGGTCGGCGGGGTTGAGGATAATGATGGCCTTGCTGCGGTCCGCGCCGCCCACCACCTTCAGCGCCTTGGCGGTGGTCTGGGTAAACTCGTCGATGTTGGCCCGGGTGCCGGGGCCGGCGCTCCTGGAGGAAATGCAGGCCACGATTTCGGTGTACTCGCTGTCCGCCGCCCGGTTGATGGCGTAGGCGATGGGGATGGTGGCCTGGCCGCCGCAGGTGACCATGTTGTAATTGTCCGTGTTCAGCTCGGTGAGATGGTCCAGGTTGACGCAGGGTACCACAAACGGCCCTACGGCGGCAGGGGTCATGTCAAAAACCATCTTTCCGGCCGCCTTCAGGATGGGGGCGTGCTTCATGTGCGCACCGGCGCCGGTGGCGTCGAAGACGATGCCGATTTCCGGGTCCTCCGCCACCGCTCCGACCCCCGCCACGGAGGTCCGAAAGCCAAGGCCCGCGGCCCGCTTGAGGCCCTCGGACTCGATGATGCCGGTCATGGTCTTCATCTGTAGATTTTTGCTGCGTATGACCTTATACATAAGGTCGGTTCCGATATTGCCGGGGCCGATGATGCCCACCTTGATTTTCTCCATGATCATCCTCTTTTCCTTTTCTCTAAGATCGTTCCGACTCGCCCGCGCGGCCGCTTTCCTACTCCACAAACCGCACGGAAACGCTGCCCAGGCCGTGAAAGCTGACGGTGAAAACGTCCCCGGCCGTGGCGGGGAGCGCGGCGGTGACGGCCCCGGCCATGACGATGGCTCCGGCCTTAAGCTCGATACCGAAGCCTCCCAGCTTGTTGGCCAGCCACGCCACGGCGGCGGCGGGGTTGCCCCACACCTCCGCGGTGGTGCCGGAGGAAATCAGCATGCCGTTTTTCTCCAAAGTCATGCCTGTAAGGCGCATGTCAACGTCCCCCACCGGCGCCATCCGTCCGCCCAGCATGAACCGGGCGGAGGAACCGTTGTCGGCGATGTGTCGGGCAGCTTGATGGTCCAGTCCTGAATGCGGGAGTCCACAATCTCGATGGAGGGAGTGACCCAGGCGGTGGCGTTATAGACGTCGGCCACCGTGACTCCCGGTCCCCGCAGGGTCTTGCTCAGGCAGAAAGAGAGCTCTCCCTCCACCTTGGGCTGGATAAGACCGGAGCTGGAGCAGGTCTCCCTCTCCAGCAGGAGCATGCTGTCGAAGAGATGTCCGTAGTCCGGCTCGTTTACGTGGAGCAGCTCCTGCATGCCCCGGCTGGTTAGGCCCGATTTTCATGCCGATGACCCGCTCCCCCGACTCCTCCCGGCGGCTGACGTTCTCCATCTGGATGGCGTAAGCATCTTCCACGGTCATGCCGGGGTCGGTCTTGGTCAGCATCTCGATCTGCCGCCGCTGGCGCTCCGCGTCCCACAACAGCCGCGCCGCTTGTTTGACGTCCATGTCGTCACTCTTCCTTTCTCTGTTCATGTAAAGGTTCGATTCCGTGATGGAGTCCGTGGTCCAGGCCCTTCCGCCGCCACTTGCCGGCCAAAACGGCGGCCAGGCAGTCGGCAAGGCGCTCCCTGCTCCAGCCCTCCTTCAGCCCTTGAAACAGCACCGGCGCGGCGCATACCACCTCGTCGTGAGGTCCGGGCAGACACACCATCAGGCTGGGGCCCTCCCGGCCCACGCCGACGCGCACCCCGTCCTTCACGTGGCGGCCCGTGCCCTGCTCGAATTTGACGATATAGGGCGTGGCGGCGTCAGGGTCCAGCCGGCAGACGGCCTCCACCGAGTGGTCCTTGTCCTCCGCGCCCACGCCGCCGGTGGTGAGGATGAGACCGAAGCCGCGGGAGAGGGCATCGTCCAGCTTGTCGAGGATGTCCTCCGGCTCGTCCTCCATGATCTCTCCCACGGTGACGGCGTAGCCCCCGGGCCTCCAGCTCCTTTTTCAAAAAGGGGGTGTTGGTGTCCTCGATAAGGCCCTCCCGCAGCTCGAAGCCCGTGGGAAATATGATGGCCCGGCGGGCAATTTTTTCCCGAATTTCATCCGTCATGGCGGACACCGTTTTCAGCACCGCCTCCGGCTCCTCCACCCCCGCGCAGATAAGACCCAGGATACCGTTGGAGTGAATATAGCTCCTGTCGGTCAGATGAACCCCCGGCAGGGCGGCCAGCGCCGCCAGAATGGCCGGCTCCTTTCCCATGATGTTCTCCTGGGGCACATCCTTTTCCAGCACATCGAAAGTGATGTGCCGGGGCCGGACGTCCACCACCAGCACCTTGTCCGTCTCCAGGCCCAGCGCCCGGGCCACCGCCGCCGCCAGGCCGGTGAGGTTGGCGTTTTCCAGGGTGATCTCGTTCACCCAAAGCTCCGTTTTTTCCAGCAGATTCAGTCCCATCGTCTACTCCTCCCCCAGCACGTCCAGCTTCATGTCCAGCAGCGGTGCGTCCACGATCTCCTTGCCGATGCATACGAGGTCCACGCCCCGGTCGGCCAGCGCGGGGATCTGGGCAAGTCTCACGTTTCCGGCGAAGGCGAGACGCACCCGCTCACGTCTTCCCAGGGCTACGGTCTTGGCGGCGCACCGGTCCAGGTCCTCTAGCCTTCCTGTGTCCACCATCAGGATGTCCGCGCCGCCCTCCACCGCCTGGGCGGTCTCAACGGCCACGTCCCCGTCCTCGCTGCGGATCTGCACCACCTTCGTATAGGAGGGAAAGGGCGCGCAGGCCAGCAGGGCCGCCGGAATACCGCCCAGCATCCGCAGAAAATTCTTGTCCAGGTACACCATGGGCGGCTCGGCCATGCGGAAAGCCGCGCCGCCGGCACTCACCGCGGCGCGCACCAGGTCCTTGACGGTCGGCGGCATCTTTTTCCAGGACCCGGAGACGATCCTGGTCCTACCGTCTGCCAGACACATGGCGGTGCGGGCGGCGGTGGCGATGCCGCTGGCCTTGGCCAGAGCGCCGATGATCCGCTCCTCCGCCATGGCGATCTGCTTGGGTCCGGCCCACAGACTGCCGATGCGCTCCCCACACGCCACATCCTCGCCCTCGGCCTTGTACAGCTCCAGCTCCACGCCCAGCCGGGCGGTCTCCCGCGCCGCCTCTTCTGTGCCCGAGAGCACGCCGGCCCGCTCCGCGGTCAGCAAAGCCCGGAATCTGCGCCCCTCCAGGCCCCGAAATAACGTATCTCTGATATCGTCCATGCTGCCTCCTATTCGTTATTAACGAACGACGTTCGGTAATATGTGCTAATTTGTAGGGAACGGTGCGTTCCCTACAAATTTTGATTCTTTTTTGTCCTATTGGAAAGCGTATCGTGCCATTCCGGCGGTTATTTGTCCGGCAAAAAGCCCAGCCGCTCGGAGACCTGCTGGGCGTAATAACACACGTCCCGGATCGCCTCCTCCAGGCTCACATCCCAGAGGCGTCCATAGGGAAAGGAGACGGACAGGGCCATCACCGGTTGACCTCGGTGATCGAAAATCGGTGCGGCGATGCAGTGCAGGCCCGGCTCGGTCTCCTCGTCGTCCATCGCGTATCCCTTTTCCCGAACAACGGCCAGCTCCGCCAGCAGGCCCTCCCGGGTGGTGATGGTGCGCTGGGTGACGGCCTCCATGGGGCGGCTGAAAATGTACTGCTCCAGATAGGTCTCCGGCAGGAAAGCCAGCAGAGCCTTGCCCACGCCGGTGCAGTACATGGGCGCCCGTTTTCCGATGCGGGAGTAGACCACCACGGCGCTGGCGTTGTCGACCTTGTCTACGTAGAGGACATCGCCCTCCGCGTGGGTAGCCAAATGGACGGTGCTGCGGTATTTGTCCGCCAGGAGCTGGCACCAGGGCCGGGCCTCCTGCCGCACGTCCATTCGGGACTGGACTAGGTTGCCCAGCTCAAAGAGCGTCAGCCCCAGGCGGTAGCGCTTGTTTTCCGACTGTTCCAAATAGCCGTAAGCCGTCAGCGTATTCACAAGTCCGTAAATGGTGCTCTTGGACAGGCCCATCAGCTCGGACAGCTCGGAAATCCCCAACTGTGCGCTGCCGTTGAAGCAGGCCATGATCTCTAAGGCACGGGCCACGGATTGAACCACCACGCCCTTCTCGCTTAACTGCGGCCATGAACGACACCCCCTGTACTTTTTTATCATACCGCTTCTATTCGAAAACTGTCAACATAATTCTGAATAGACGAACAATGTTTGTTAATACTGAACAAAAACCGCTGTTGAATTTTGTCGGTACCGCTCCTCTGCTGTTTGAAAAAGCCGGCGGACCCGAAGGGTCCGCCGGCTCAGCCTGCCGAAAAAGCGGAACACGCCCCCGCACCCGCAGGGGAGCTGGAGGGGGCGGCAGCCCGCCTCGAATGGGATCAAATGCCACGAAAAGCCCGCACGGTGGGCGTTCGACGAGCAAAGCGAGGACTTTTGCGGCGGCCTTGATGGCGGCGGCCGCCGCGAAAGTATCGGCATTTCAGGCTGACCCGAAGGGTCAGCCGTCCCTTCACTGCGTAGGACGGACCGCTCCGTCAGCGCCGTTCTGATCCAGGGGAACGGCAACTTCCGTGTCTCCGAAGCCGGTGCGCAGCGACCTGCTGCTATGCCCGTTCCGGTTGTTGTCAGCGCCTTTGTTTTTGTCATCGTGCTTACTGCAGCCGAGCTCGTCATTCAGCTCTGCGTCGAGTCCGTTTTTCTGGTTCATGGGCCTGTAAACAAGTCGCGGCAAATTTTTGAGCCAGAATATAAGCCCTCCCAACTCGGCGTTCCTCTGACCGCCCTGGGGAGAACACGGGGAGATATTATAATCAAATCAAAATATTAGTATAATTATTATATTGCTTTTATTATAGTTTAACAGGGACATCAGGAACTGGGTCAGGCCTTTTGGGAGAGGGCCTTTACCAGCAGCATCATGGGGCGGCGGAGCTCGTCCGCCATGCCGGGCAGACTCAGCATCTCCTCGGAGGGCCGGGCCTCCTCCACGGCCTCGATGCGGAAGCCGGAGCGCAGCAGCCCGCCGAGGATCTGGGTCAGCGTGTGGTGCTGCTTGACGACATCGCAGCCCAGAAAATGGGTCTTTCGCTCGCCGGGCATGAAATAGTCGTCCACGGGCCAGTAGAGGGGACGGCGGTCGCCGTCATAGATCCAGTCCTGGCCCACCCCCGCCGTGAATACCGGGTGCTCGATGTTGAAGAGGAAAACGCCTCCCGGCTTCAAGGTCTCATAGACCTTGCCATAGATCTGTTCCAAATCCTCAACGTAGTGGAGGACCAGGTTGGACACCACGCAGTCCCACCGGCTTTCGGGGTACTCGTAGGCGTCCAGCGAGCACACGCGGTAGTCGATCCTCCCGTCGAGAGCGTGCTTTTTCCTGGCCTCCTCGATCATTTTTTCACTGAGATCCAGCCCCAGCACCGCGCTTGCGCCGTGCCGGAGGGCATACTCGCAGTGCCAGCCGTAGCCGCAGCCCAGGTCCAGCACGGTCTTTCCCTCCAACGTGGGAAACAGGGGTTCCAACTGGTGCCATTCCCCGGCCCCGGACAGCCCCTGCTGGCTGCGGGACATCTGGGCATATTGGGCAAAAAATTCCTCGTTGTCGTACTCGTTTTTCATTCTCGGGAGCCTCCTTGTCCTTTAATAAGAGCTACTATACCACATTGGGAGGGAAATGAGAATAAAAAGCTTATACTTACCAGAGAAAAACAGCTCTTTACTTTTGGCCGGTTTGGCCGTATGCTGGTCATAAAAGGAAGCGGAAAGGAAGATGACCATGGAATACCGCACGGAGCACGACGCGCTGGGAGAGGGTCCCGGTCCCGGCGGAGCGGTGCTGGGGCGCCCAGACCCAGCGCAGTCTGCAAAACTTCCCCATCGGGGAGGACAGGATGCCCCGGGAGATCATCGGCGCTTTCGCCGTGCTGAAAAAGGCGGCGGCCCTGACCAACAAGAGCCTGGGCAAGCTGGACGGGCGCCGCTGCGGCCTTATCTGCCGGGTCTGTGAGGAAATTTTGGCGGGGAAGCTGTGGGACGAGTTCCCCCTGTCCGTCTGGCAGACCGGCAGCGGCACACAGACCAACATGAACGTCAACGAGGTGATCGCCAACCGGGCAACGCCCTGGCGGGAGAAAAGGCTCTCCACCCCAACGACACGGTAAATATGTCCCAGAGCTCCAACGACACCTTTCCCACCGCCATGCACATCGCGGCGGCCACCTCCCTCCAGACCGGCGTGCTGCCCGCGGTGGACAGGCTGATCGGGACCTGCGTGACCCTGGAGGAGAGGTATCGGGACGTCATCAAGATCGGCCGCACCCACCTGCAGGACGCCACCCCCATCCGGCTCTCTCAGGAGATCTCCGGCTGGCGGGGGATGCTGGAGACCTGCAAGGACCAGCTCGAGACCTCCTGCCGGGGGCTGTATCGTCTGGCCCTGGGAGGCACCGCCGTGGGCACCGGTCTCAACGCCCCCGCCGGCTTCGACGTGGCCGTGGCGGCGGAGATCGCCAGACTCACCGGTCTGACCTTCCGCACCGACGAGAACAAGTTCCACGCCCTCACCGCCAAGGACGACCTGACCTTTGCCCACGGGGCGCTGAAAGCCCTGGCCGCCGACATGATGAAGCTCGCCAACGACGTGCGCTGGCTGTCCTCCGGGCCCCGGTGCGGCATCGGGGAGCTCCGCATCCCGGAAAACGAGCCCGGCTCCTCCATCATGCCCGGCAAGGTGAATCCCACCCCAGTGCGAGTCGGTGACCATGGTGGCGGTCCAGGTCATGGGCAACGACGCCGCCATCGGCTTCGCCGCCTCCCAGGGCAACTTCCAGCTCAACGTCTTTATGCCGGTCATCATCCGCAATTTTCTCCACTCCGCCCGGCTGCTTGCCGACTCTCTGACCTCTTTTGAGCTGCGGTGCCTCTCCGGCCTGGAGCCAAACCGGGCGGTCATTGACAAAAATCTCCACCGCTCCCTCATGCTGGTCACCTGCCTGAACGCCGGCGTCGGCTACGAGAACGCGGCCAGGGCCGCCCGGCTGGCCTATGACGACGGCTTGTCCCTCAAGGAGGCGGTCCTGCGTCTTGGCCTGCTGACGGCGGAGGAATTCGACGCCCAGGTCCGCCCGGAAAAGATGGTTTGATAACAGATGATTATGATATAGGAGGAATATAACATGGATTACGCGGCCGAATCCCTCAAGCTGCACTATGCGCTCAAGGGCAAGCTGGAGATCGCCCCCCGGGCGGCGGTGGACTCCAAGGAGGCTCTGTCCCTGGCCTATACCCCCGGCGTGGCCCAGCCCTGCCTGGAAATTCAGAAGGACGTAAACAAGAGCTACGAGCTGACCCGCCGGTGGAACACGGTGGCGGTGGTCACCGACGGCACCGCCGTGCTGGGGCTGGGGGACATCGGCCCCGAGGCCGGAATGCCCGTCATGGAGGGCAAGTGCGTCCTCTTCAAGGCGTTCGGCGGGGTGGACGCCATTCCCCTGTGCGTGCGCAGCAAGGACGTGGACGAGATCGTCAACACGGTGGCCCTGCTTTCCGGGTCCTTCGGCGGAGTGAATCTGGAGGACATCTCCGCCCCCCGCTGCTTCGAGATCGAAAAAAAGCTGAAAGCGCGGTGTGACATCCCCATCTTCCACGACGACCAGCACGGCACCGCCGTCATCACCCTGGCCGGGGTCCTCAACGCCCTGAAGCTGGTGGGAAAGAGGCTTGAGGAGGTGAGCATCGTCACCTCCGGCGCAGGGGCCGCCGGCATCGCCATCATCAAGCTCCTGATGAGCATGGGCCTCAAGAACGTGGTTATGACAGACCGGCAGGGGGCCATCTACGCGGGCCGGAAAGACCTCACCCCCATAAAGGAGGAGATCGCCGCCGTCACCAACCTGGACCGCCGCGCCGGTCCTCTCTCCGAGGTCATCAGGGGGGCCGACGTGTTCATCGGCGTGTCCGCCCCCGGCACCCTCACCAGGGAGATGGTGAAAACCATGGCCAGGGACCCCGCCATCTTTGCCTGCGCCAACCCCACGCCGGAGATTTTTCCCGAGGAGGCCAAGGCGGGGCGGCGCGGCGGTGGTGTCCACCGGCCGGAGCGACTACCCCAACCAGGTCAACAACGTGCTGGCTTTCCCCGGCATCTTCCGGGGGGCTCTGGATGTGCGCTCCAGCGATATCAACGACGAGATGAAGGTGGCCGCCGCCTACGCGCTGGCCGGCATGGTGGTCCGACAAGGAGCTGAGCGCGGAGTACATTCTGCCCGCCGCTTTCGATCCCAGGGTAAGGGACACGGTGGCCGTGGCCGTGGCCGAGGCCGCCCGCAGGTCCGGCGTGGCGAGGCTTTGAGATGAGAATGCTGCAACTGAAAGGGACGGACCTGGGTGTGACCCCGCTCTGCCTGGGGACGGCCAGCTACGACTCCGGCATGGACAAGGCGGCGGCCAAGCGGCAGCTCTCCCGCTACGCGGAGCTGGGCGGAAATTTTTTGGACACGGCCCATGTGTACGGGGACTGGAATCCCGGCCTCTCGGGCCGCAGCGAGCGGACCATCGGCGAGTGGATGGCCGAGACCGGCTGCCGGGACAGGGTGGTGCTCTCCACCAAGGGGGCCCACCCGGCCTGGGCCGACATGGCAACTCCCCGGGTCAACGCCGGGGAGATCACCAAGGACCTGGAGGAGAGCCTGCGCTGCCTCCGCACGGACCGCATCGACCTGTACTTTCTCCACCGGGACGACCCCGCGGTCCCGGTCAGCGAGCTTGTGGACTGTCTGGACGGGGCGGTGAGGGCGGGGAAGCTCCGCTATTACGGCTGCTCCAACTGGTCCCTGGACCGGATCAGGGAGGCCCAGGATTACGCACGGGAGACCGGCAGGCAGGGCTTTTCCTGCAACCAGCTCCTGTGGAGCCTTGCTGACGTCAACTTTGACGGGCTGGAGGACAAAACCCTCGTCCCCATGGACCGGCGGACCCACGCCTATCAGGCCCAAACCGGCCTGAACGCCATGGCATACATGTCGGCGGCCAAGGGCTACTTTGCCCACCGGGCCGCGGGAGACAGGCTCTCCCCCGGCGTGACGGCGGTGTACGAAAATCCCAGCGGCGACAAAATGTTCGGCCTGCTGACCGGGATGGCCAGGGAGAGCGGCTATACCGTCGCCCAGCTCTCCCTGCTCTACCTCATGGCGGAGCCGGAGTTCCCCTGTGTGCCCATCGCCTCCTTTTCCGGGGACGGGCAGCTTGCCGAGGCGATGGCCTGCTGCGAGAAACCGATTCCCCGGGAGCTGTGCCAGGCCCTGGCGGCGTGCAAAAAATACGTGTACCGGTCCTAGGTCCCGCCGGACGCGCCCCTACGGTTTTCGGAGGCTTTCATCGAAAAAACAGTTGCAATCTGTGAAAAGATGTGCTAAAATAAAAGTCCATGTGAAAGTCAAGGGGTCGTTGCGGCCCATTGTTGATCCTTGCCGGCCTGCCCGGCAGGCTGAAAGGAACGATAAAAATGGGTACCTTAAAACTGGTTTTGACCATCATTCAGGTGATTTTGGCGGTTTTCCTGGTGGTCGTGGTCCTGATGCAGGAGGGCAAGTCCGCGGGCCTGTCCGGCGCGATCTCCGGCGGTGCCGATACCTTCCTGTCCAAGAACAAGGCAAAGCGCTGGGATACCAAGCTGGCACGTATGACCAAGTGGATCGCTATTTTGTTTGTGCTGTTGACGCTGGTGATCGCTCTGGTGTGAGCGACCACTCAAACGCCCTCCCTTGGGAGGGCGTTTTGTTTTCCTCAATTTGGGTATCATAGAAACACAAAGGATCTGATCAAATGAAGCAAGAAGAAAAGCGGACTCCCTGCCGGGGCCGCTATCAGGGCTCGGGCCGGGGGCTTCGGTTTTTTTTGTCCCCGAGGACAGCACCGACCGGGCCGACGACCTGTTCATCCCGCCCCGCCGTGAAAACGGCGCCTGGGACGGGGACACGGTGATGGTGGAGGCCGACCCCGAGAACCCCAGCGATCCGGGCCGGACCACCGGCCGGGTGGTGGAGATCGTGGAGCGGGCCAACAAGGTGGTCACCGGCACCGTGGCCAAGGTGGACCACGAGGCATGGCTGCGTCCCGACAACGACCGGCTGCCCAGCGTCATCAAAATCGTCAGCAAGGACCGCGTCCGGGAGGGGGAGAAAGCCGCGGTGGCCCTCACCAACTACGGCGGCGGCCGGACGCCCCCCATGGGCACCCTGAAAGAGACCTTTGGCGTCGCGGGCACCCGCAAGACCTCCGTCGAGGCCATCCTCTACCGGCTGGACATCCAGCGGGACTTCCCGGAGCCGGTGCTGGAGCAGGCCCGGACCGTGCCCCAAAAGCTCTCCGAGGCCGCCTGCCGGGGCCGTAAGGATCTGCGGGACAAGATCATCATCACCATCGACGGAGCCTCCTCCAAGGACCTGGACGACGCCGTCTCTCTGGAGCAAAAGGGCCGGAACTGGGAGCTGGGGGTCCATATCGCGGACGTGAGCGCCTACGTGGCCGAGGGCACCCCCTTGGATCTGGAGGCTTTCCGCCGGGGCACGTCGGTGTACTTTGCCGACCAGGTGATCCCCATGCTGCCGGTGGAGCTGTCCAACGGCATCTGCTCTCTGAACCCCCAGGTGGACCGGCTGGCCCTGTCCTGCTTCATGACCATGGACGAGGACGGGCGGATCGTGGAGCACAGCGTCTGCAAAAGCGTCATCCGCTCCACCGAGCGGATGACCTATGACGACTGCAACGCCCTGCTGGAGGGCGGGCACGCCGAGCTGGAGACCCGGTACGCCCGTATTCTGCCCATGCTCCAGAGCATGGACGCCCTGCACAAAAGGCTGCTGCGGCTGCGCCGGCTCCGGGGGGCCCTGGACCTGGACTCCAGCGAGAGCTACATCGTCTGCGACGGCGACGGCGCGCCGGTGGACATCGTGGCCAAGGAGCCGGGGGAGAGCGAGGGACTCATCGAATCCTTTATGCTCTCCGCCAACGAGACGGTGGCCAAGCACCTCTTTGACCTGAAAAAACCCGCTGTGTTCCGGGTCCACGAAAAACCCAGCCAGGAGAAAGCGGAGAATTTAAAGCAGATGCTCTCCCCCCTCGGCTTTGTCGTCAGGGAGACGGACAACTTCACTCTCCAAAAGGTGTTGGAAAAGGCCAAGACCACACCGGAGGCCAGCGCCGTGTCCACCATGGTGCTCCGCTCCCTGATGAAAGCCCGGTACGACGTGCAGAATCTGGGCCACTTCGGCCTGGCCGCCCCGTTCTACTGCCACTTCACCTCCCCCATCCGCCGCTATCCCGACCTGATGGTCCACCGCTGTCTCCACGCCCTGCTGGACGGTATTTTGGTGGGCGGACCGGCGGAGAAAAAGCTCTCCAAGAGCTGTGAGAGCGCGGCCATCCAGTCCTCCCTCCGGGAGGTGGCGGCCCAGAACGCCGAGCGGGATATCGACAAGCTGTACTTTGCGGAGTATATGAAGAGCCACATCGGCGAGACCTTTACCGCCGCCGTGTCCGGCGTCACCAAGTTCGGCCTGTTCGCCGCCCTGCCCAGCGGGGTGGGAGGGGCTGATTCCGGTGGAGACCCTGCCGGAGGACCGCTATGTCTACGACGAGCAGCGCATGACCCTCACCGGTGAGAGGGTGAAGCGGGTGTTCACTTTCGGCATGGAGCTGCCCGTGGTGTGCGTGGCGGCGGACGAGAGCGTGGGCCAGGTGGACTTCCGTCTGCCGGGGCAGGAGAACGTACCGGGCCGGGCCAAGCCGGCCCCCAAGCCGATTCCCCGGTCCGGGGGAGCGGGGCCCAGACCGGGAAGCGGTCCCCGGCCCGGCGGCCGTCCTCCTTTACGAAAACGCTGACCGGTGTCTTGAGCAGGTCCGCCGAAGAAAGACGTTTCATTTTTTAAAAAGCGCCGCATGAAAATGCGGCGCTTTTGCCTGTCGAAAAAGCCCAGCACGGGCTGGGCTTTTTCGTATTTAGGCGGTAAAATAGGACAGGGTGATGTAAGATGCTAGCGCGCGGGAAAATGGACCGGGGAGTCATAGAAATGGCAGACATGGAAAGCCTTATGCCAGAGGAGCATCTGCTGCGGAAAATAGACGCGGCGGTGGACTGGGAGCGGCTTTATACCATGGTGGAGCCGCTGTACAGTGAGGACAACGGCCGGTCCGGCGTAGACCCCGTGGCGCTTGTGAAAATGGTGCTGCTCCGGCATCTGTACGGTCTGCCCTCTCCGCGCCGGACAGCGGTTAAACACGGCATACCGGTGATTTCAGGGCTATTCGCTGCAAGAGGAGACGCCCCGCGTCTCCACGGTGAGCAATAACTTCCGGCATCGGTTTACCAGGTCGACGATATCTTTACGTGGATCCTGGAGGCAGGTGCCAAGGCCGTTTTTATCGACGGCACCCACATCAAAGCCAACGCCAACACGAAAAAGCAGGTCAAGGCCCAAATCCCCGTGGCGGCCAAACACTACGCCAAGGAATTGATGGACGAGGTGAACGCGGACCGGGAAGCCCACGGCAAGAAGCCCTTTGACGAGGACGGCCAGCTTCCCGCGCCGCCGAGGAAGCCAAGGGACAACACCTGCAAAAAGAAGCTGGCGCGGCGGAAAAAGGCCGGGTTCAAGACGGTAACAAAAAGCGTGACCGACCCGGAGTGCGGATTGCTTGTGAAGGGGGAGCACAAGCGGCAGTTCGCCTATGAGTCTCATACGACCTGCGACAAGAACGGCTTTGTGCTGGAGGCGGTGGTAACACCGGGCAACGTCCATAACAGCGTGGCGTTTGACGAGGTGTATGACAGGGTAGAGGAGCGTTTTCCACAAATTGAAACCATCGCTGCCGATTCCGCGTACAAAACGCCCCACATCTGCAAAAAGGCGTTTGAGGATGACCGTGTGCTCTCCACAGTCTATAAGCGCCCCCGGACGATGAGTGGCGGAAATACGTCTATGACGAATACTATGACTGTATCGCACCACCAACCGGGAGGGCTGCCGGGAACCCGAAGACCTGCGCGAGCTGCCCCACCCGGCAGCGGCATATCTGGAAAGGGTACGAGGAGCCGGCGGACGACGCCCGGTATACGGCGGAGTACCAGGAGCTGTACCGGCTGCGAAACGAGAAGCTAGAGCGTGTCTTTGCGGACGCGAGGGAGAAGCACGCCATGCGTTATACGCGGTATAGAGGCTTGGCCCAGGTGACGAACTGGGTGAGGCTTAAGCTTTCCGCCATGAACCTCAAGAAGCTGGCAAATTGGAGGTGGAGGGCGCGTCTGCGCCACTTGCTGAGGCTTTTTTTGCCCTGTTTACGCAAAGAACCAGACTTGCACCGCCGCATAAACTGGGGCTTTTTACTTTTTAATGCATAGGAAACCCCCACATACAGGGTTGAAGTTTAGATGTCGAGTTCGTCAAGTGTTGAGGCTACTCGACACGCAGCGGTACCGCTCATATCAGCCTTGCCGCTGGTAAAGTTTGCGTAGTAGGTAGCGGCAGACCGTTTCTTGGTGCTGTACACGCTGGTAGAAGTTCCAGCGGCAATGGTTACACTGCTTCCCGACACAACAGAGCCGGTGGGAGAGGTTTTGGTAATGGTAAATTTGATGCTGCCGGAGCCATCGTTGTCGATCCACACTTTAGCATAGGGATAAGAAGATGTGACCTCAAATTCCTTGCTCATTGAGTCGCTTGACAGGTCGATACTCCAACGCTTGGTGCTGACCCGGGTTTGGGTGTCAGCGGCGGCTTCGCTGATTTCGTCTTTAGAGACGATTTCAAAAATCAAATCACCGACAGCATAGAGCTCTCCAACTTCCCCGTCAATAACGATTTCTTCATAATTTTCGCTTTCGAGAGAGCGCGTAGATGTATCAACAGTAGATACCGGGCCTTTCCCCTCAATGGCAACTGCGGCCATTGGGGTATCGTCAGCGTCCTCCAGAGGGGCAGCGGCCGAGGCCGAGACAGCAACGGCAGAAATCAAGGTCGCACAGCAAAGGGCCGATGCAATATACGCTTTCTTCATGAGAACACTTCCTTTCTGACATGATGCGGGACTTCCTATCCCTGCATTTATTCTACCCTCCCAAACCATTTTTGACAATGGTATAATGCAAAGTGAAAAGGTTTCAAAGTTTCCAATGTAGATATGTAGTGCCGTTCGGCGCGTTCTGGCTTGTGAGAGCATACCCGCAACAGCCGCACTTGATTTTCCCGGCCATCCATGTATTATGGCATTTCCGGCCATTCTGAAACGTGGTGTTTTGTGACAGCTTGTGCTGGACGGCCAGCCAGAGCGCCGACGATATACGGCCCTTGTGGGGCGCTATGACGAGAATCTGCTCCTCCCCCTCGCGGCCCTGGTAAAGATAGCAGCTATAATCTCCCGTGAACAGTTCCGGCGGGCTTTCGATTTTTACGCCTTGCGCTTTGAAGTATTCGTAAATATCCATATCAGCCTGAACATATACCGGGTTTCTTAAAAGCTGGCCCAAAAATCCGCGCTTGAGCGTTTTCTCGTGCACCCGTATATTCTGCGTTGTGAAATACCGGGTAATATCGCCGTATGAGGTTCCCGGCTCCGCGTACATTTGAAACATCATCTCGGCGTAATCCATCTCCGCGTTTTCCACCAGCTTTTTTGTCTTAATCCCATCCATGACGATAGACTCAAGATCAAAACCGCAAGCCGCCCGGCCCCGCATATAGTAGCCCTTTGAACACCGGGAATAAAAAGCGTCCGTCACACGCATTTGGATACTTTCACGTTCCAGTTGCGCGAACACAATACAGATATTCAGCATGGCCCGTCCCATCGGGGTTGAAGTATCAAACTTTTCCGTGCAGGACACAAACTCCACATTGTACTGCTTGAGCAATTCCATCAGCTTTGCGAAGTCCACAATGGAGCGGCTGATGCTATCCTTTTGTCAATGAATTGTCTGCCGTAAATCGCGTCTATTCTGTTATCCATAATTAGCTCCCTTCCTGTTGGAATAGGAGCCAACCTACAACTATATTATACCTCTGCCGGCCCCTTGGGGCAAGGATGCCGATGAAAGGCTATCCCCGCCGCCCGGTGGCGTATTTGCTGAATACGTCAAAAAGGCTGTGCTCAATTTCCTGTTTACGCTTTTCCCGTTCTTTCGGGGGAAGAACGGGGGTAAGGTTTTTGATGGTAATTGTTCGTTTTCAGAAAGCAGTGATTTTAATTTTACTATTATATTTCATTTGCGCTTGCATCATAGAATTTTGATAATAAAAACTTAAAATCACTCTGAACCTTTAGATGAAAAATGTGCGCGGGGAGCGTGACTTTTCCAATCATATGCCGGCGATCAGTACTCTGTTCCAGCAGAATACGTCGGCAGAGATGCGGCATACGAGCCCGCAGGCGAGCATACAGAGCACAACCGCCCGAGGGCGGCGCTTAGCGCGGAGGAGTCGCTGTGTTGGACTATGCTTGCCGCCTGCTAGGTCGGAAAGCAAATCGCCCTACATCGGATTCCCGCAAGGGGACGCGACGGCTCTTGGCGGCAAAGCCGCTGAGAGCCGTCGCGTATCGCATCAGAAAAAGGACATGGTCGTCAATCCTCAGCATTACCGCAGACTGACTGTTAAGCAGTCCATGGATGTGGAAAACACACTTTTGGACGGTGATAACGCCATCAACTTCTCAATCAGGCTCCCAAGCCTAAACGTCTACGACGAGGTGACGGAGGCGGCTGACTATGAGTGAAGCCTTGTATGCGCGGCTCAAGGAAACCTTGGAGGATTTTGAGTTCTCCTTCCAGCCGTCCATTGGGTGCGAAGCCTGCCCTTGGGTGCAAGCGCCAAATCGACGAGCTGGCCGCCATGCGCTTTGTGGAGAACGCGGAAAATGTCGTTTTCCTCGGCCCGCCGGGTGTGGGCAAAACCCACCTCGCCAACGCTCTGGGCATGGCTGCCGCCAGAAACCGTTATTCCACCTACTATATCAACTGCCACACCCTCATCGAACAACTCAAAAAGAGCCACCACGAAAACTGTCTGCCGGATAAGCTGAAGCTCCTCGTCCGTTACAAAATCCTCATCATTGATGAAATCGGCTATCCTCCCATGGATATTCAGGGTGCCAGTCTCTTCCCCCAGCTCATTGCAAAGCGCTGCGAAAAAGCTTCCACCATTTTTACCTCCAACAAAACCGTCTCTCAGTGGAATGGGGTCTTTGCCGACGTCACTATCGCCTCCGCTATCCTGGAGCGTATCCCGCATCATTGCACTGTCGTCAATATGAAGGGAGAAGCCTGCCGCCTCAAGGAGAGCAAGGAATTTATGAGACAAAAGCAGCAAATTGTCAGTACCCTCTTCGAGCAGAACGCTCCGTAATACCCCCGCATTTCTCGCTGCATCTACTCGCCGCCACTATCCTACATATTTTAATCGCTCTTTTCTTGCAAATTAATCCGCCGTTGACACCTCATCTTCTCCTCGAAGATGGATTTTTTCTGTTCACCATTACTACCTTTCATTGTTGCGGTGCTTTCGATCTTTGTCCACCTCTCCGTGGAATATATAATAAAAGAAGGGGTTGTCAAGCGGAAAAAAATCCGGTATAATAATACTCTATAAAATTGCCGGTGTGTTGGAATGGTAGACGAGGAGGATTCAAAATCCTTTGGTGGCAACACCGTGTGGGTTCGAGTCCCACCACCGCACCATGATAAGTTGACGGTTCAACGTAAGGTTGGATCGCCAACTTTTCTTTATTTTGCAAGGCTTTGAGCCACTTTATCACAGAAAACCCCTAATTAAGTCGTGTGGACTTAAACCCGCACTTTTGCCGCAGTGGAGTGATCCACTGCGGCTTTTCTAATTCCTGTACTAAATTTGTGAAGGAGATTCATTATGATAACTACAATCGACAAGAGTTCCGCAATCAAATCGGCACTTCATGAAGGCTTCAAAAGCGGAACATCTGGTATGGCAAAGCGCAAGTGCTTCGGGTATACTCATGATGCCGACGGAGCATTGGTCGTTAATCTCGAGGAGGCTAAGGTAGTCCAGTGGATATTTGAACGCTTCCTGGACGGGGACAGCCTTGGACGCATTGCAAAACAATTGCAGGAGAAAGGAATTCCTTCTCCATCTGGAAGAGCCACATGGAACAAAGAGGCAATTTCCAAGCTCTTATCCAACGAAAAGTATACCGGACGGGTCTTGCTACAAAAGACGGTCAGTGTAGTTGGTGTACAAATGAAAAATGAAGGCTTCGAAGATTGTTATTTGTATCAGAAGGCCCAAGAGGCAATCATCAGCGACGAAATGTTTGAACGTGTTCAGTCTCTGAAGCAAGGTTCATCCATTACCCTGCAATTTTCCTGATTTTCTCATGTACTCTGTCTTTTTTGTGGCCATGTGATATAATATGGTTAAATTAGACAAAGAGTAAGTTTTAATACATGACTGTTATTGAGATTCCACCTAAGCCTCCTGTTATAAGGACGAAACCGTTGCGTGTTGCAGCCTACTGTCGGGTCAGCACAAAGACAGAACAGGCAGACGGGAAGTTTGGAAACACAGGAACAGTACTATACAACACTGATCGCTGAACATTCGGACTGGGAGTTGGCTGGAATCTTTTCGGATGATGTCTCCGGACTCAGCACCAAAAAACGACCTTCCTTTCGTTAGATGATGACGAAATGCCGCCGAGGCAAAATTGATTTAATCCTAACCAAGTCGATCAGCCGCTTTGGTCGTAACACATTGGATATGCTGATTGCGATCAGGGAACTCCGTGATTTGAATGTGGAGGTATTCTTTGAGGCGCAACAGATCAGAATCTCCGACCGCCGAAACGACAGACTGATTGACGCATATTGTGCCTACGCACAATCGGAGAGTGAGAGCAAAAGCGCCAATATCCGCTGGGGAATCAAGCGCGGATTTGAAACCGCTTCCTCTGGCTATTCGGATATCCTGTGTTATGGCTATGCAAGAGATGAGGAAGGTACGCTGGCAATTAACGAACCGGCGGCGGTGGTAGTCAGAAAGATATTTGTACTTGCGGCAGAGGGATATAGTCTCGGTAGGATTTCAAAAGAGCTACATAGTATGGGCGTGCTCTCTCCAAGAGGGAAAGAGCACTGGAGTAAGGAAGCGATCAAAAAGATACTTCAGAACGAGAAATATCTTGGTTGTGTACTACTTCAGAAAACGTATGTGGAAGACGTTCTAATAGGGAAGCAAATCAAAAACACAGGACAGCGGGAACGATATTTAATTAAAAACCATCACCCTGCTATTGTTGACAACGATCTATTTGATAGGGCGCAGGTTTTATTTGACAGCGCTGAGAATTTTTGATGATGCGCCTTCTTTTTGGAGAGATGTTATGTAAATAATGTGTCAGTGGATAAGCTACAGAGTTTATCAGCACATACAAATAATATAGGAGGATGTTTATTATGGATATTAACGCAGCAATAGAACTTCAAATAACAGACAAAAACGAAGTGTGGATTATGACACGCGAGAGTTTACTATTGAAATTCTTGTGGACAAATACTTAGAGAACCTTGAGAAAGGAGATAACGAAATATTTGTCCAGATTATCAACGCGAGTTCACTTGGGATGAAAAGCGGCAATCAAAGTTTATAGAATCTCTTATTCTAGGGTTACCCGTTCCTTTAATTTTTCTAGCCGAAAATCAACTTGGACGGTTAGAAATTGTGGATGGTTCCCAAAGAATAAGAACACTTGCCGCATTTCTAACCGATAAACTAGTTATTACTGATTTACCTAAATTAACGCAATTAAACAACATGAAGTTTTCACAGCTCTCTATTGGTCGTAGAAGAAAAATTAATAATACTCCATTGAGAATGATAGTGCTGCGAGAGAGTACGACAGATGAAGTAAAAAGCGATATTTTTGAGCGCATCAATCGTGGCAGCGATCCACTTTTTTCAATGGAAAAGCGAAAAGGTATTATCAAAGGACCATTTAATGATTTTATCTATAATGAATGTGCTCAAAATATTGATTTCAAGAGATTAACACCACTTTCGCCTCTTGTTGAAAAAAGGCAAGAGCACGAGGAGCTTATACTACGGTTCTTTGCACTGTATGATGCATATCCTTCGTTTAGCTACACTGAACGCACCGGAATTTCTACTTATTTAGATACTTATTTGCAGGATATGAACGAAAAGGCGGCAAGCGAACCTCAATTATTATTGGAAAAGCGGGAGTCTGTTTAATAGATGATTACTTTTGTTAATGATTCATTTCAATATGGTTTTGCAAAGGGTAATGTTAACCAAGTGTCAAGAGTTTATTTTGAAGCTATATCCATTGGATCAGTCCTGGCACTTCAAGCAAATCCCAAACTTGTACGTTCAAAGAATAGTACCCAGAAATGGCTAAATACAGGAAAACTTGCTCAAATAGCATCAGGGAAATATAAAACACACACCAAAGTGCGTATTCAAGAGCGCATTAATTATGTTAAAGAGGCTTTGTTGAATAATGAATGATATTGAGGTAATTCTCAGTACCAGATACCTGGAAATTAGTGAACTGATTAAAGAGTTATCCTCAATGGAAAAATCAAGTATAAGAACAAAACCTACTTTGGCAACACTCAAAGCTTCTCTATTTCTTCTTTTTTACAATTTAATCGAGAGCATTGTATTCACTTCGTTCGAGCTACTGTTCGACGAAATCAATTGCAACTGTTCTAACTTTAATGAGTTGACAACCAAAGTTCAAGAGCAGTACAAAAAATATGATAAAAGGAACAGTATGGACCCAAACGATTTATTAAGACTTAGTTTAAAAGGTTACTCTGGTCGAGTTACCCTCTTTTCAGGGAATTTAGATGCGCGCTCAATTCGTGGCCTGTTCTCGGACTGGGGAATTGACAACAATTTTCATGTGAACAAAGAAGAAAAACTAAGAGACATTAGAGAGTTTAGAAACACACTTGCTCACGGAGAAAAAGCATTAAAGAAATTGGTAGAAACTACACAATGAAAGAAATAAGTGATTATAATACAGTCATTTATAGTTACTTATCTGCCTTTGTGAGTTGCTTCCATAGTTATATTCACAACAGGAAATATATAAAGGCTTAATCTATTGGCTTTTGCAATATTTCGATGGGCTACAATACTCACAGAATTATCGACTTATAGAAAATACCACACTTCCTCTAAATGTTATATTATCCATATATCACAAAATGCTATAGTGCGAGTTCGACTCCCAACAGTATCATTTATAAAAAAGCTTGGGGATCCTAAATGACTCCGGTTGCCACGTCGGAGCGCATTGCGCTCCCGCAACAAAAACCAGTCCTCGGACTGGTTTTTGTCTTGTCCGCTCCATGGCTCCTCCTTTTCCAATCGAACCCGATTTGCTGGGCTCCGATTGGAGGAAGACAGGGATACGGCGCGGCTGCCCCTTGTATCTTTTTCGGCAGCACAAGCCAAATCATGATAATCCGAACCTTGTCCCCGTTGGGGATGGGTTCGGATTATTGCTTTATTTAACGTAACACAAGATAAGCAAAGGAGATGGTTTAAACGAAACCATCTCCTTTGTTCATGTCTATTGCATTAATGTATCCAGACGTTCCTTTGCTGTATTTCCCGCTTCAATCGATTTTTCCAACTCTTCAATTGATTGAATCACGGCGTTGCCAATAGTTTCAATTAAGCCTCTATTCTTTGGGACAGGAATCGGAATGTCTGCAATAACATCCGGTTCTAGATGTTCCTGATTGGTTCCATATGCATTTTTCAACATTAGGCTTTGCCCCAATTCACTTTTTAGAAACTCATACAAATAACCACGCAAGGGGAGATCATCAACAACCACACGAATTAAATTATTTGTAGCGACATGCCCATCATGTTGTGATAAAGCATAGGTCACCCTCCCTAACGTTCCAGAATCCGATATAAGAATATATCCTTTGTATATCGTGAGGATATCTAATTGGTGTTTAACTTGAGGTGATGCCTTTGCACTATCAAGATGTTTTATATTATCAGAATTTAACTGTGTTAGGGCAGTTCCAGTAAAGTACTTACGAATTGTCGGACCACTAACTACACCTAAATCTGCATATGGTCGTTTAAACCGAGGTCCATTAAAAACATTTGCCAGATCGCCTAACCTATGTATTTCAAAATCATCACGTTCTCCAATTGTAATTACTTTTCTAAATGCCGCATTATGCTGTGGTAAGTAGTGAACCGGGTTAAACGAAAGAGAATTTTTATCCAGATCGGAATAAGCAATTGAAAATCTGAATTCGCTTTCAACAAGATTTCCATTGTTAAATTCTAAATAACTATTTGCTATTTCAGACAAATCTTCATTTAGCAGATGCTGACCGTTTTTAATTATTGGGTTACCCTCTGCATCCTTTTTGAAAATAGTCTCTCCTCGACTCGTTTGCCCAACCTTGTTTGACATTGCATAAAAATCCTATAGTCTGGTAAAGGCTTAGACGTCTTTTTTAAAAATATCACAGATGCTTTTGAGCCGCAAAAAGGTTCAAATGTATCTTCGGTGTAAGTTGATTACTGCCAAGATTTGAGCCTTGCTGCATGCAGTCTTTCTGACAGCCAATGCTTCTCGGTTATCTAACTGGCCTTTTGCCATTACAATACCGATAATTCCATCCTCTTTTACCCACTCAAGACATTTTTCCAAAAATAAAAGTTCTGGTGCAACCCCTTGCCTTTCATTTAACCTTTCGGAATAAATTATGTTCCCATTTTGATCTGAATCCCACTGGCGACCAGATTGATATTGAGTTAAAATAAAATCTTCCTTTATCCGCAGATCATGGCCAGAACCAAAGGAGGGTTGGTTAAAATAATTGATGGTTTTCCAATACCACATAAATCGTTAAACTGGGCCGACAGCTTTTGTACACTATCCAAACTATTCGCATGTTCAATGCCACCATGTCCATCTTTACCAAGAAGCATATTTGCTTTGGCGATCTTTACGAGTTTTGGAGAAATATCCACTCCAAATAACTGGTGTACGACATTCGCTTCAATACCTCTTTGGCAGTCTTAGTACGAGATGATGAATCAATCCGATCAAAAATATAATTCATTGCGGTTAGAATAAAACCGCCGCTTCCACACGCAGGATCAAGGATAACATCACGTTCATTAGGCGATGCCATTTTGACCATCATATTGATTACTAAGCGATTTGTAAAATATTGACCGCGTTCACCTTTAAGATGAGCTGCAACGTAAATCTCATAAGCAGTTCCTATTACATCATAAGGTGAATCCATAAAGGAATATTGTTGCAACTGAGATATAACAACTGCTAATTGTGAATTTGATGCAGTTATCTCTTCATTTGAGCTGAATACATCTTTATACCTATCTCGTACAGAATAAAATAGTTTACGTACCCTTAGACATGCAACATCTCTGGTTGCTGGATTGCGGAATTCTTCTGGAGTAATATGAAAATCACATTCCTCTTTAGAACTCGATTCATCCTCAATTTTTGATAGTATAATTCGCACCATATCGAGTGCAATATCTTCAGAATCAATGCCTGAACGATAAATTGCATTATGGCATCGACGAAATGCTAATTTTAGATCAACAGGAATTATCAAATCACTTTTTTTATATTTTCCTATACTATCCCAAGCTTGTTTATATTTAGGGATCCCAAGCCATGTAATCAAGGCACCTGTAGTTACATCTTTCCTGTAAAAATCAATTTTATTACCATTTGTCCAAAATCCACCTTGAGCAGAAGTTGCACTAATATAAGAGTCTAATTGTCCATCAGAAGCCAGTATTGTAGGTGCTTTAATCTCGGCAATAAAATAAATGTTCCCCTGATCGTTACTGGCACAAGCGCTAGAAGAATTGTAAATAACAATATCAGCACGTTTTAATTCTCGACCAATATTAATAGTCCTCTCAAGACCAATATGAGACTTGGGATACCCCAATTCATGAAAAATAATTTGAGTCATTTTTTGCCTAATACGTTCTTCTGGTGTGTTAGCTCTTCGTAAGCTGTCATTTAAAAAATCAATTATTTTACCTTTTGCATCAAGTGTAATTTGAAACTCTTGAGCTTCAATCCAGCTATCAAACTCAGCCATCTCTATTTCCTCCAAAGCGATAATAACGCAATATCGTTCTAAGTATAACATTTCACCTAAAATATCGCAACAAATATCAAAAAAAATATTTATCTAAAATATCGCTCAACAAGTACATAAGGCGGCGGTTCATTTGAACCGTCGCCTTATTATATATCATTTAGCTTCTTTCGTATCCTCTTGTACCTGCCGCTGTTTCCACTCAGCAAACTCCCGCTGTCCTTCTTCGTTTTCGAAGAATTGGCGGATTTTTGGCAGGAGCAACCTCGCGAGGCTTTCAATCTCCTGCTGAGGGATTTCCATCCCGATGTCGTCTTTTGCCATTTGCCCTCCTGAGTCTTAGGCAAATGCCACGGCATCCTGTGAAGCTGACTATTTAATTTTTGTTGGCATTTTTACCCTTTAATACAATTATTGTAGCGCTCATGAAATGACTTGTCAAGCTGCAAAACTTAACCGTATCCAGTTTCACCAATTACAGTAACACGGCTGGTTAAGGCAGGAATAGAGTTGTGAAACAACTCATAAGTACCTCTGTCAGGCAAAGCCTGAATCGTTGTTAAACCCTTCTGTATTCTGTTAAAAATACGTAGAACCCAAGTAGGAGTTTTTATCAATAATGATTTATGACGATGCCGGAACCCCTATATCTAAAAATACTCGCTATGGAACCCCAAATGGGTGACATTAAAAATAATGTCCAAACTCTTGCTGAATGTCGTTGCCGCCCTTGGCGGCAAGCGGTCTGGAGGGAGTTTCGGAACTAGCCACCCGTAAAATTTTGTGTAAACAGCTCGCACCCCGATGGTCAAGAACGGCTGTTTTGGTTGGCTCTGCAGTGCGCAGAGCGTAGTTTTGGATTGGCCTTACTCGCCTCTTTCCCGGGGGCGGAAAGTGGTATGCGCGCCTTGCGCGAATGCCGCCTTCCACCCCCGGGAACCCTGATTTCAAGGCCGGTCAGGCACTTTTTCTGTCCGCGAATTTGAGTTCCAGCTGAGCCAGAACCATGTCCCAATTTCGACACCGGGCCGTCCAGCGTTCGACAATTTTCCAGCTGGCCAGGTACAGCATCTTCCGCAGGGAATCGTCATTGGTAAAGCTGGGCTTGTTCTTCGTGATCTGCCGGAACTGCCGATTCAGCCCCTCGATACTATTCGTCGTGTATATGATTTTCCGAATCTCCTGAGGGTATTCAAAAAACGTGCTCAGGATATCCCAATTCTCCTCCCAACTCTTGACGCAGGAGGGATACTGCTTCCCCCAAGTCGCCTTGAATTGCACCAGGTGCTCCAGCGCCTCCTCCTCGTTGACTGCCGTGTAGACAAGCTTCAGGTCCGCCACCAGACGCTTGATGTCCTTATAGCTGACAAACCGGGTGGAGGAGCGGATTTGATGGACGATGCATCGCTGGACCTGGGACTTGGGATACACCGCCCCGATGGCCTCCACAAAGCCGTTCAGGCCGTCCACGCAGAACAGATAAACGTCCAAAATCCCTCTGGTTTTGAGGTCATTCAACACGGAAAGCCAAAATTTACTGCTCTCATGGGCGCCGATCCACACGCCCAGGATGTCCTTCCGCCCGTCCATGGTGATGCCCAGCACCACATAAGCCGCCTTGGTCACGTACTGGTGGTCCTCCTTGACCTTGTAGTGGATGGCATCCAGAAATACGAACGGGTAGACCGATTCCAGCGGCCGATTCTGCCACGCCGTGACCTCCGGCATGATCTTCTCACTGATTTTGCTCACCAATTCTGGGGATATTTCCACGTCGTACAGATTCTTGATCTGCTCGGAGATATCCCGCTGGCTCATCCCGCAGGCGTACAGCGCCAAAATTTTTCCCTCCATCCCGTCAGCGTTTCGGCTGTACTTGCCGATAATCTGAGGCTCGTAGGTCCCGTTTCGATCCCGGGGGACCTTGACCTCCACCTCGCCCAGCTGGGTTTTTATCGTCTTTTTGGAGGAGCCGTTGCGGTAATTTCGCCGGCCGGTTTCGACAGCGGGTTCCGACAAACGGCTGCTTTTTTCGTATCCCAGTTCCGTGTCCAGTTCACTCTCCATCACCTGCTGGAGCACGTCACGGAACATGTCCTTCATCGCCAACATGATGTCATTGGTGCTGGTGAATTTCTGGCTGTCTACAAATGCTTTCATCAGTTCAGCGGGAGTCTGGTCCATACAAATCATCCTTTCAGTCTCAAATGGTTGTTGTTTCCATTCTTGACCAAAAGGTTGATGCTTAATCCTGTTTACACAAAATTTTTCGGGGTCTCCGGAACTCCCCTATTCCTGCCTTAACTTTGTTAAGTTCTCCTTGCTGCCTTCGGCGCAAGGGAAAAGCGAACGGCTTTTGCGTCTACTTAGTACCGTTTCCATGTTCACCACGTACAATTTCTCCAATGGTGGTACGGCTAATGACAATGCCAAGTTCCTCAAAAATAACTTTCGAAATTTTTTGCTGAGATAAACCTTCCTGCCGCAGCTCCAAAACCTGCAAAATGACTTGATTGTTTGCCTTTTTCTTGCGTCCAGCACCACGCTCATTAGGTCCCTTTGGTTGCCGATTATTAATTTCCGCTAATTCCTGCCCGTGTTTTTCTTGGAGCAAAGCAAGAGCCTTTTCATGCTCCTGTATAGTAATGCGCTCCTTTAACTGTTCTCTCATAAGGTCGATTTTCTTGTTGAACTTCTCGGTATATTCCATTTCTCGGTCAAGCGCTGCTTGAAGCTGTTCTACTGTTTTCCTCATAGTAATCTCCCTGTTTGTGACGATATTTAATTATCGTCAATTCATAATAGCTCAATTTCAAAGAATTGTCCAGTAAAGTAAAAAGTTTAAAAAGGTTCTTGTAATCAATTTTTAATGGTATTATGCTTTATTTGAGGATATCCTTTAAAAATTAAAGATCAGGAGGAATTATGGTATATGAATCATGAGAAAATTAAAATGCTCGAAAAAATAATCAGCAGTGATTATAACAATATTACCGGCATAGTTATGCGCAAAAATGGCGAAGAGGTATATGAAAAATACTTTAACGGGTATACGGCCAATCATGCTAACCATGTATATTCGGTAACCAAGAGTGTTTTTTCAGCGCTGCTTGGTATTGCCATTCATAGGGGGAATATCAAAAGTGTCAATCAGAAGGTGTTAGACTTTTTCCCTGATTATACGGTAGCCAAGGGTGAACAAACGATACAGCGTATCACAATTAAAGATATGCTGACTATGACCGCCCCTTATAAATATGATACGGAGCCGTATGAAAAGTTCTTTACAAGTCAAAACCCGATTCAGGATGCACTTGATTTATTAGGTGGGGATAAACCAGTGGGAAATTTAAATTATTCCGCTATCGGTGGTACCCATATTTTATCTGGTATACTGGTAAAAGCTACGAGACAATCAATACTTGACTTTGCTACGGAAAATTTATTCTCGCCGTTGAAAATCAATGTTCCTCAAAATATTGTATTGCGTAACCAAGAAGAGCACATCGCCGTTATGAGTGATAAGAACACTCGTGGCTGGGTAGTAGACCCACAGGGGATCAACACGGCAAGCTGGGGCCTCTTTCTGACACCCTCAGATATGGCGAAAATAGGGCAGTTATATTTGGATGGCGGCATGTGGCAGGGTAAACAAATTGTACCGCCTGAGTGGATAGATGAAAGCACCAAGGAGCATAGCCGTTGGGGTACGTTGTCTTATTGCTACCTATGGTGGATTATTGATGATAAAGAACATATTTACGCAGCCTTGGGGGACGGTGGGAATGTAATTTACATCAATACGAAGAAAAAAATGGCGATTTCTATAGCTTCTCTTTTTTTACCGGATGCTAAGGACAGAATAGAACTTATTAGAGAGCATATCGAACCCATATTTGAGGATGAAATTTAACGAATTTGATTTACTGTAGTTACATTGTTTAATTTTCCATAAATAGAGCCGCCTTGCTGACCGTAAATCAGCAGGGCGGCTCTATTTTAGGCATATATCAAATCGTGCTGTACACATTCTTCGGCAATATCCTGCGCCAGTGTAAACACCTGTATTCTTGCTAATGTATCCTCAAGGGGCGGAGGATTTTGTTCCAAATACTGCCCCCGAATCCGCTCTGCCATGTCAAAAGCAGACCGATCCATATCGGCACAGTGCCGTGCCAGCTTGCCCGAAAACAGCAGTTGCCGATACATTTCCGGCTTTTGTTCGTGCAGATATTTAAGCCGAAGGTTTCCATATTTGCCAAGGTTGCTATAAAGCTCCTCATCGTCCAAAGCAATGTTAGGATATAGCAGACCGTCTATTTCTATATAGTCCAACTCAATCATCTTTTCCCACCTCCAAAACCTCCAGCATCAATTGCGCACCCAATCGGAATCCATCTGAAAATGCCTGGTCCATATGATAGGCTGTTACGTCCGATTCCTTGGAAAGATAGTCGTCCAGTTCCTCTTTCATAGATTGGCACAGCTTTTCTTCAAAGGCATCACGAGCCAGTACCGCCGCATTTTTCGCCATATAAAATTCTGCGATGCATACCTTGGAGCGCTCTGCCGGACACAATTCACCGCTATAAATTTGCTTTATTACACTCTGCATCTTCGTCACCTTCTACTTACTATGGTACTCAAAAATGGAGTTCGCGTCCAGACGGAATCCCGGACAAAGTTTTAATGCTTTAAAGTACGATTTCCGGTAAAGGCCAACAGCAGCAATCCGAATCATTATATGAATCTACATTAAGTCTAAATATGAGTTGATTTTATTTTATATATGGGTTAATATAGGGATAGAAGAAAGCGAGGGCTGTACATGAAAGAGGTTGCGGAAAGAATCAAACTGCTGAGGGAGAGCGTGAATTTATCGCAGGCAAAGCTTGCAGTGCTGGCCGGCACTACCCAATCTAGTATTAACCGATATGAAAATGACCAGTCTGCTGTACCCTTGCCGTTACTGGTCTGGTATGCAGATTATTTTGACGTATCTCTGGATTATATTTTCGGCAGAACAGACAAGCCAGAGGGTAAGCTATATTCCTATAAACCGAAGTTCTCCGAGGAAAATAAGCAGTTTCGGCAGTTTATCGAAATGTGCTTTGACCCCAAATCCCCCATGAATGATAAGCTAAAACAGGCTCTGATAGAAATGGTATCGAAGGGCGGTGACCGTGTGTGAATGGTGTGATTTATGCTCGATACTCCTCAGATAACCAGCGGGAAGAAAGCATTGAAGGACAGTTGCGGGAATGTATGGCGTTTGCTGAAAGCAAAGGTATTAACATTTTAAGCAGCTACATCGACCGAGCACTGTCGGCCAAGACAGATAATCGTCCTCAGTTTCAGCAGATGATTAAAGACAGCGGTAAGGGCATGTTCGAAACCATTATCGTCTGGAAGCTGGATCGGTTTGCCCGTAACCGTTACGATTCTGCTCACTACAAGGCAATGTTCTGCAAAAATGGTGTGACGGTGGTATCCGCCACAGAGAATATCTCCCGTGGTTCTGAGGGTATTTTGCTGGAATCCATGTTGGAAGGAATGGCGGAATATTACTCTGCCGAGCTTTCGGAAAAGGTTATCAGGGGATTAACGGACAATGCCCTCAAATGCCGCTACAACGGCGGTACGCTGCCGATTGGTTATGTAGTAGATAAGGAACAGCAGTTCCAAGTTGACCCTGTTACGGCTCCCGTGGTGCAGGAGGTATTCACGGCTTACAGCGAGGGCGCGACCATGCAGCAACTTGTCAATCTGCTTAACGAACGTGGTATCCGTACCAGCAGAGGAACAAAAATTACACTGAACATCATGGCTCATATGCTAAAAAATCGCCGCTATATCGGAGAATACAGCTATCGTGATGTGGTAGTGCCGGATGGCATTCCTGCCATTATCCCTAAAGAATTGTTTGAAAGGGTGCAGGAAAGGATGCGTAAAAACAAGAAAGCCCCTGCCCGTCATAAAGCAGAGGATGATTACATACTGACCACAAAACTCCATTGCGGCAAGTGCGGGCGGTACATGGTTGGAGAAAGCGGAACCAGTCATACAGGAAATGTCCATCGCTATTATCGCTGTCATAATACGAAGAAAAAGAAGCTGTGCGACAAAAAGGCGGTAAAGAAGGATTGGATTGAAAGTCTGGTTATCCAGCAAACCATGCGGGTGGTCATGGATGACGTGGTTATAAACAAAATTACTGACACTGTATTTGCTCTGCAAGGCAAAGAAAGCGATGCTATCCCTATGCTGAAAAAACAGCTTGCCGAAACACAGAAAGGCATTGAAAATATGCTCAATGCGATACAGGCCGGTATTTTCAATGAATCCACCAAAAAGCGGCTGGATGAATTGGAAGAGCGTAAGAATCAGTTGGAGGTCAATATTCTGCAAGAGGAATTACAGCACCCGGTTCTCACAAAGGAGCAGATATTATTCTGGCTACACAAGTTCCGTGCCACCGATATTTCGGATAAGGCCGAGCGCCAACGGCTGATTGACAGCTTTGTCAATGCGATTTACCTGTATGACGATAAAATCGTGTTGGTCTGGAATTACAAGGATGGCACAAAAACAGTTACACTCAAAGACATTGAGGGTTCGGATTTATCATTAAACACTGCACCAAAAAAGGAAGGAATTTTGTCTTTCGACAAAATTCCTTCCTTTTTTGTTCCGCCCCTCTCCTTTGCGTTTTATCTGTTGAATCGCGAGGCAAACGGGCATACAGGCTTGCGCTGACATATTATTATAAAATATTGTAAATACCAACTGCATCTGGTATAATTAGACAACGGCAAAATACCGAGTGTATCTCATGCGTAACAGATACGGGAAAAGATACCTCCGTACCTTCATCTGCTGTAAGGAGTGATTTAACAATGGAAGGGCAATTTGATTTTGACATCGCCTTATCCTTCGCCACGGAAAATCAGCCCTTGGCGGAAACAGTGTATCACTATATACGGGCAGAGGGCCTGCGCGTTTTTTTCGCAGCCTCCCAAGAGGGGCAGGCCCTCATCAGCGGGAGAAATCAGCGGGAAATTTTCTATCAAATTTTTGGCGGGAAATCACGATACGTCGCCCTGCTTGTTTCAAAGGACTATATTAAAAAACCGGTCCCCATGGAGGAGGCCCGTATCTCCCTGACCAAGCACGCCGGCGACGGCAGAGTCGTTCCCATCTATTTGGATGATACTTGCCTGCCCCGCGAGCTGCTTGACCCGAAGCAAACAAATTATTATAAATCTCAGGACGCTGTTGAAATTGCGGCACATTTGGTCGCCAAGCTCAAAGAAACGCACCCCGCGGAGTCCGCTCCTCCCGCCTGCGGCACAATGAATATTTTTGGAAATACAGCCGAGAAGCAAGTAATTATACAAACCGTTAACGGGAGCCTCACTTTATGAATGCGCAGGACGGGGAGAGCAGGGCAGACGCACAAGCGGAAGATATCCCCCCAAGCCCGGATGAGCCTGTCCCCGGCACCAGGGATCTTGAGGAGGAAAAGCGTACAACCCACGATTTGTATGCCCAGGGCAATATCGGCCACACCCAAATTTTTGTTCAATCTCTGGCCTCCTTAAATTTAAATTCAAACGACCTTAAGCAGATGCACTCTACGGAAATACAGCCAAATCAGACTTATGATTTGCGTTGCCCAGAGAGCTGCGCGGCTTTTGTTGAGCAGTTCAAGGATAGCGGGCACCTGACGGTGGCGATCATCCTATGCGTTTTTGAGCTCGTAGGGCTCAGCGACCTGCCAGACCTAAGGGCTTCCCTGACGGAGCTGCTGCCGACCGCTGAGCCCGCGGATGCGCAGGCTCCTGTGGCCCGTGCGGCGCGGGATCCGTATATTTCAGTTGACACGAGCCTATCTGTTATAGGCGGAAAGCGGTTTGCCACTGAAAACGGCCAGCAATGTGTCGGACTTGGTGAATGCTCCCGGCAGGCCTTGCGGAACCTCTGGGAACAGTTCCCGGCCTTGCGTGACCCTATTGACAAATGGCTGGTCCATATTTATGAAATTTATCACTATCGCACAACCTTTGATGCCTATCAGGTCGTTACCGCGTTTTCCAGAGTGATCTCCATGGATTTTGCCGACGCCGAAAAGCGTATTTTCCCTCGACTCTATTCCGATTCCGATCACACCGGTTTATTGAGCAGCATCGTATGCAGGCTGTACGAGGACACGGCTCTCCAGGGACATTTGGATGACATGCTCCTCAGGTGGCTTCACTCCACCAGCGCCTGGCTTTGGCGGCCCGCCTGTCTTGCCTGCGCTTTTTTGATCCCAAGGCAGAAAGCGGAATTTTTGGAATCGTCCTTGAAAAGGACCCTCGGCAAGCGACTTGCCAATATGACAACGGATGATTCCGCCTTTTTCGCTCTCCTCATGTTCCAGTCCGAGCGCTTCCGAACCATGTTTTCCGGTCTCCTTTATCAAAGCTTTCAAAGGGCAAATACAGAAGCCAGCCGCCGCGCTGTGGCGCAGACTTATCTGTATCTTCTCCGGAGCGGCTACTACATGGTGGATTTCACCCGCCCGGAATTGCCGTTGGTCCCATGTGATACTGTGAATCAGCAGCGGGCGCTCACCCCGGTTCTGGCACAGACCCTGTCCCAATTTTTCCTGCGGAAACAGTTGTATGCAATCTTGCGGGCTTATGTGAATGAGCTGTCCAATTACGCTGTGTCCGGCCCGCTTTTTGACCGTCTGTCGGCCTATTTCTACAACATGGCATGGTCTTCCCCGGCTTATCGGCAGGACATTCTGCAATTTTTGGCCGGGTGTAAAAGCAGCCTGGCAAACCGGCTGCGCAGCCGGTTGCTCCGTATATTTGAAAACGGCCCGCAAGCTGCGCCATCCAAGCCATAAAGCTCCGGCTTCCGTTTGCTGCAATGCCACACAAGAAAAGAGACGAAGGGACACCTGATATCTATGAATGAATTTGAAAACAAATTGATTCTCAGGGATGAAGCATATCAAAACAGCCTGTTTCCCAAAATCCCAAACTTCCAGAAAAACGGATCGGCCTTTATCCTTACTGGCGGTTGTAACGACGATATCCTTGTCAGCAGCTATACGACGGGCAAGGAAATTCGCCAAGGCCGCTACACCAGGATGGTGGAAATTTCCATTATTCCTTATATGAAAGAAATTTGCTTTAACGCCTGCGCCAAGGAACAGGCGTATTCCTTTGACGTGTATGTCAAAGCGGTGATCCAGATTGTAAATCCGATCACCCTTTATCAAAATAAAAATATTGACGTGGATGCCTATTTTGACAAGCTCTTTTCCATTGACGTGAAGCAAATCACCCGAAAATACAGTATTTTAAACTATAACGGGTTAGATCGGGAGCTGACCAACAAGCTGTCCAGCTATAACACGGTGGATCCTGCCACTGGATTTTCCTATCAAATATCAGTAGTGGATGCGGAGCCCGGAAAAGAGGCCCAGGAGTATGTTCGCAGGGCAAGCGGCCAAGAATTGGAAGCCCTCTTGCGAAACCAAGCGATGGGATTGGCGGAGGGCATTACTGCCGATTATAGGAAAGCAGTTATGACGGAAGTGGCTGCGGGCAAGCTGACCGTGGAGCAGGCCATCTTGAAAATCGACGCATATAACGAGCAAAAGCTTGAGAAAGGGATCCAGCAAGCCGACAGTATGCGGGATCGGGGTTACATGACCGAAATGGAGGCCAGGGAGTTCCTGTTGCACGGGTCCAAAGGGATGGGGCAAACGCGCCCGGCCAAATCCCTGAAACCCGATTCCGCACAGGACGACGCATTGGACCAATTCTACCCGGGGAACTAATCTGCCATGAATAGGATTCATTTTCTCCTCTCTTTCTCTCTTGAGGGCCGCGTCATCCTTTTTCTGGGGATCCTCTGGGTGCTCTGGCTTTTGTTTGGAAAGGTGTTTGTTTCCATTTTATCCTGCATTCCATTTTTGCTGAAGTATATCCTCCGGGGACTGTATTTGCTTGTGGAATGGCTGACATCTGTCCCTCATAAAATTTGGGGCGGCAATTTTTACCGTGTTCAAAACAGCATAGCCACGGCGGGGGAACGGCTGGATTCCTTTTTCAACAAATGGTATCAGCTCTGGCGCCATCCCCAAAAACGACATGCCGGGCTTGCGCTGCTTGTCTGTGCCCTGTGCTTCGCGCTTATCGTCTTTCCCTCTCACTTTCACATGGAACACGGCCATTGGCTGCGTATGGGGGAGACGTTGTATCTCCGCGGGGAAACCTCCTTTGTAAGCTGGCTGGAAGCGTTGGAGCGCGCCCCGGCGGATGACGCCGGGGAGACAGCGGCGGAGGTAAGCACTGTTCAAATTCCCATGACGGTCACCAATGTAACCAGCGCCCTGCGGCTCCGGGACATTCCATCCACCGCCGATGCCATTGTCCTGGAATCGCTGAAAAATGGCGATGTTGTCACTTGGCATGGGCAGTTGACCTTTGGCTATGCGGAGGGCAGGCAAGAGGCCTGGGTCAAGGTAGTTACCGACGCCGGCGCAGAGGGCTGGTGCCGCCTGTTCTATCTTCAGCCGGAGCAGGGCTCAGATACAATTCTTTTGCTGCAATAAAGTTGCCGAAAGACGGGGGCGCTCCGCTTTGCAAGGCCCCCGTCCCCCTGCGGTTGATTTTGCGCGGGAACGGCAGCCGAGCGGCCCCCTCCAAGCCGAGCAGGCCCGTGAGACCGCCGCGTTCCTCACGTCCCCTGTCCCGCTTGCTTTTCTTTTCAAGCTCGGAAAAAGCGGAAACCGGCCCCCCCGCCCGCGGGGGAACTCGAGGGGGGCGGCCGCCCGCCTCGAACGGGAGCCTATGCCCCGAAAAGCCCGGGGGGGTAGGGTGTTTAAAAAACACCCTACCCCCCCGGGCTTTTTCCGCCGCCGCTTCCGCGTTTTCGGTCACCGGGACACGCATCGGACCCGGAGGATCAGGCGTACCTGCCCACCACGGCGGCCATGGCGTCCCACTGCTTCTCCATATCCGCCACCAGGGTGAACTGGGTCCGGCACCGGTCCAGATTCTGGCCGGGACGGTGGACCGCAAAATAGGTGTCGCCGCTGAGGTAGTCCGTCAAAAACCGGATGCCGCACTCCAGGGTCATCAGCTTGGCCCCCCAGGGCAGATAGGCAAGCTCCTCCGCCGTCAGCCCGCCGCCGCAGCCCCGGAGAAAGCCCCGGGTGTAGACCTCAAAAAGGGGCAGCTCGAAGCCCACCTTGCTCTGGTCAGGCTCGTCCTCGTCGTTGTGGTTGGCCCCGAAGCGGATAGAATCCCCAAAGTCGTTGATGGAAAGCCCCGGCATGACCGTGTCCAGGTCAATGACGCAGACCCCCCTGCGGGTGGTCCGGTCCATGAGCACGTTGTTGAGCTTGGTGTCGTTGTGGGTGACCCGCAGGGGGAGCTTGCCGGCCCGCAGGGCGTCCAGGGCCACCGAGCAGTCGGCGGCTCTGGCCTCCGCAAAGTCGAGCTCCGGCCCCACGTCCCTTACCCGGCCCAGCTTGTCCGCTTTCACGGCCTCCCGGAAGAGCCGCAGCCGGTCCTCGGTGTCGTGAAAATGGGGAATGGTCTCGTGGAGGGAGCGGGCGGGGTAGTCCCGCAGGAGCCGCTGAAACCGGCCGAACGCCTCGCCGCTGGCCTCAAACAGCTCCGGGGTGGAGGCCGCTTGAAGACAGTCGGTGCCCTCAATGAAGGGGGTGCAGCGCCAGGTCCGGCCCTCGCTGTCGGTGAAATACCGCTTCCCGTCCTTACAGGGCAGGAACGTGAGGGTCTCCCGGTCCGGGTCGCCGCCGTCTCTGGCGATGACCTCCCGCAGATAGTCGGTGACCCCCACGATGTTCTCCATCAGGGCGGGGGCGTCGTGAAAGGCCGCGTTGGACACCCGCTGGAGGATAAAGCGCACGCAGTCCCCCGTGGGAGGCTGGGTGTGGACCACAAAGGTATCGTTGATGTGGCCCATGCCGAAGCGGGCCGCGCCCATGACGGGCGCTCCAAGGTCGAAAGCGCCCAGCGCCTGGGAAATGGTCTGTTCCGCCTGTGTCATCAGCCTTGCTCCCCCCACAGGTCGTCGGGATACAGCCCCGCCGCCGTCTTTTCCGCGATGGCCGCCGTCACAAGGGGCTTGTCCTCCTTGTAGGTCACGCCGTACCACTTGTCCCGGCTCTCCAGCACCGTCACCCGGGCCTTGTCCTCCGCCAGGAGCCGGCTCACCACACCGGGAAGAAAATACTCCCCTTTCAGGGGGTTCGTCCGCAGGGCGGCGTCCAAAAAGGCGGGGAAGCCGGCCCACGCCTCGTCCATGCAGCTTTTGGTGAAGCCCCAGAGGTTGAGGGAGACGATGGTCTCCCCCGGCAGGTCCGTCCAGGTCCTCCCGCCGTCCTCGGTGAACCGGGGGCCGTGGGGGCCGTGCTCGATGTGGGTGCGCTCGGTGACGCTCTCCAGGAGGTGGTCCGGGGTCTCCACGCAGATCCCCCGGGACACATAGCCGTTCTCCGCCATTGTGTTTTCCAGATGAAAGCCCACCATGGCGTACTGGTACCGGTCCGAGTCCGGGTTGGCGGAGAGGAAATCATAAATTTTTTGAAAGCCCTCCGGGCCGTAGTAATCGTCGGCGTTCACCACGGCGAACGGACCGTCCACCAGGCTCCGGGCGGCCAGAATGGCCTGGGCGGTGCCCCAGGGCTTCTCCCGGCCCTCCGGGACGGCATACCCCTCCGGCAGGTCGGTCAGCTCCTGAAAGGCGTACTTTACCGTCATGGCCCCGGCCATCCGGTTCCCCACCGCCTCCCGGAAAGCGGTCTCCATCTCCCGCTTGATGACGAAAATGACGGTCTCAAAGCCCGCCCTCCTGGCGTCATAGATGGAGTAATCCAAAATGGGCTGGCCGTGGCCCCCCACCGGGTCGAGCTGCTTGAGCCCGCCGTAGCGGCTGCCCATGCCGGCGGCCATGACCACCAAAACAGGTTTGTTCATTCCGCTCACTCCTTATCCTTTATATCCGTTGGGGTTCATGCTCTGCCACTTCCAGGAGGAGGCGCACATGTCCTCGATGCCGTGCTTGGCCTCCCAGCCCAGCTCCTCCCTGGCCCTTTTGGGGTCGGCGTAGCAGGTGGCGATATCGCCGTCCCTGCGGGGGTCCACCACGTAGGGCAGGGTCTTGCCGCAGGCTTTTTCATAGGCGCGGAGAATGTCCAGCACGCTGTACCCCTTGCCGGTGCCCAGGTTGCACACGAACAAGCCGCAGCCGGTCTTCAGCTTTTTGAGGGCGGCCACGTGGCCCGCCGCCAGGTCCGCCACGTGGATATAATCCCGCACGCCGGTGCCGTCCGGGGTGGGGTAGTCGTTCCCGAACACGTGGAGCTTTTCCAGCTTGCCCACCGCCACCTGGGCGATGTAGGGCACCAGGTTGTTGGGGATATCGTTGGGGTCCTCCCCGATGAGGCCGCTCTCGTGGGCCCCGATGGGGTTGAAGTAGCGCAGCAGGGCCACGTTCAGCGTGGGGTCGGCGGCGCAGACGTCGGTGAGGATGCGCTCCAAAAACAGCTTGGTGGTGCCGTAGGGGTTGGTGGTGCCACCGGTGGGGAAGTCCTCCCGGATGGGCACGGTGGCGGGGTCGCCGTACACCGTGGCGGAGGAGGAGAACACGAAGCTGCGGACCCCGTGGCGGCGCATGGCGTTGAGGAGCGTCAGGGAGTTCACCAGGTTGTTGGTGTAGTATTCCAGGGGCTTTTGGACGCTCTCCCCCACGGCCTTGAGGCCCGCGAAGTGGATCACCGCGTCGATGCCGGGGTATTTGGCGAACAGGTCCTCCACCTGGGCGGGATCGCACAGCTCGGCCTTGACAAAGGGGACCGCTTTGCCGGTGATCCTCTCCACCCGGCGCAGGGATTCCTCGCTGGAATTGCACAGATTGTCGGCCACAACGATGTCATAGCCCGCGTTCAACAGCTCCACACAGGTGTGAGAGCCGATGTATCCCGCGCCGCCGCTGACCAGAATTGACATGATTACCACTCCTTTTTTATTTGGTGTCCCGTGATTTATGCTCTCAGTATAACCAAAGCGCGGGGAAAATGAAATGGACAATTTCACAAAATATTTGCACAAAAAGGTTATTTCGGCTTGGAAGCCAGGGTGCGCACGCTTCCGGCGTACTCACTGGGGGTCATGCCGGACACCTTTTTGAAGTGCCTGGAAAAATAGTAGATGGACTGATAGCCAAGGCTGGCGGCGATATCGGTAAAGCTGCCCGCCCCCTCCCGGATGAGCCGCTTGGCCCTGGCCACCTTGGCCCGGCCGAAATACTCCATGACGCCGCCCCCGGTCTTCTCCCGGAACACCTGCTGGAGGCGGCTGCGGCCCACCAGGTTGTCCCGGCACACCCGGTCCAGGGTCAGCCGGTCGGCCAGCCGGGTCTCCAAATAGTCCGCCACACGGGCAAACAGGGCGTCCCGGGCGGAGGCGCCCACCGGGCTCTCCCCCGGCCCGGGCGGGACCTCCCCCCGCCGGCGCAGGGAGAGGAGCAGGGCCTCCAGGGAAAGGCCCAGCATCTGTTCCGCCCCAAAGGGGGCGTCGGGCCGCCGCTCCATGGCGGTGGTGGACGGGTCCCCCAGCGGGGTGGAAAAGGCGTTTTCCCCCTCCGCCACCATGCGGCCCAGAAAGGCCCGCTCGGTCTCGGTGGCGGTCAAAAGCCGCTCCCCGAACCAGTTCATCTCCGGACCGCCGCAGTAAAAGCTGGCCACCACCAGGTTGGGAGCCACCCCCACGGCCCGCAGGGCGTGGAACTCGCCGGGGCGGTGAAAGACCACCTGGCCGCGGGACATGAGAAAGCTCCGCTCTCCCGCCGTGACCTCCAGCTCCCCCTTGTCCACGTAGAGCAGCTCCCAAAAGTCGTGGCGCTCGCCGGTGAAGAAGTAGTCGCTGGTGTACTCGAAATAGTGGACGGTCACCACCCGGTCCACCGCCAGGGGCCGGGCCAGGGTCACGGGCTGAAAGGACATGGCAATCCCCCCCTCACGACGCCTTGCTCTGTTTCCGGTACTCCATGGGGCTCATACCCTTGAGCCGGCGGAAGCTCTGGGAAAAATAGCTGGGGGAGGAGAAGCCCAGCATGTGGGAGATCTGGCTCAGGGAGTGGTCGGTATCCGTGAGCAGATAGCAGCTCTCCTCCACCCGGCGGGCGCCGAGGTAGTTCATGGGAGAGGTCCCGTACTCTCTGGAAAAGCTGTGGACCAGATAATACTTGTTCACATGGGCGAGCTCTGAGAGCTGATCCAGGGTCAGGCTCTCCTTGAAGTGGCCGTCAATATACCGGCGCACGGTGGCGCACTCCCGGCTGGAGCGCTTGGAGTGCCGGGGTCCGTCGGCCAGCGAGAAGTCCGCCCGGCGCATCAGCCGCAGCACCAGCACCTCCAAAAGGTCCTGGCAGATAACGCCGTATCCCGCCGCCTTGCTCTGAATCTCGTGGAGCAGGGTGCGCAGGATGTACAGCACCTCCTCCCGGCTGCCCTGAAAATTCATCAGGCAGTAGCGGTCGTCCCCGCTCTCGCCGGAGACCAGCTCCATCCCCTCCACCCCCCGCCACGATGTACTCCAGGGGTCTCTGGTCCAGGCCCACCTCGGTGTGCTCCACGTTGGGGCTGACAATGACCATGTCGTCCGCCGCCACCGGCAGGGTCAGGTCCTCAATGCGGAACCGCCCCGCGCCCCCCACCACATAAAAAATCTCCGTGCAGGCGTGGGTGTGCATCAGGCTGTGCCAGTCCCCGCCGTACTTGGCGCTGCTCACGTAGAGCAGCCTGGTGGCGGAGCGCTCCAGGGCCGCGGCGCCCCCCGCCTTTAGTTCATACCGGTCTGTGCTCATGCCGTCTCCTCTTTTAGACAATTTTTTATGATTCTTGCGTTTATACCGTCAATCGCAAGTATAGCGCAATTTGCGCCAGGATGCAATTCGTCAAAAAGCCAAGAATTTATCCGCCGAAAACCCGGAATATTTCCCAAAATCTCGGGGTCCCTTGTGGCTCAACGGGTGCGAGCTTTTTATATTATGCACAAAATATATGTTTTTTTCAAAAACTTATTATTCGATTTGCCTCAAAAAGCAATAAACATAAAAATATCAGCAAAAAACGAATTGATATTGCGTTCAAAGGGGACTATACTTAAAACTATCAACGGGATAGAGGAAATCCCGCAGCGCATACCGACTGATACTATTTTAGGAGGTAAACTGAACATGAAGAAGAAAAATCTGCTCTCTCTGCTCCTGGCCGGTTCCATGGTCCTGAGTCTGGCCGCCTGCGGCGGCACCGGCGGCAAGGAGAGCGATCCCCCCGCCTCCGGCGCGCCCGCCGCGGAGGGCAGCCCCGCCGCCGAGACCATCAAGGTGGCCGCCCTGGCCTCCGGCTACCTGGAGGCCTATCCCGAGATGTGGCAGGAGGTCTGCGACGCCTTTACCAAGCAGACCGGCATCAAGGTGGAGCTGCAAACCGACAAGAGCCTGGAGGACGTGATCGGCCCCTCCATGCAGGGCGGCGACTATCCTGACGTGGTCCATCTGGCCACCGGCCGTCCCGCGGCCCTCACCGACCAGTTCATCAAGGACAACCTGATTCTGGACATCACCGACGTGCTGAGCATGACCATCCCCGGCGAGGAGGGGACCGTGGGCGACAAGATCACCGACGGCTTCCTGGACACCACCCTCACCAGCCCCTACGGCGACGGCAAGACCTATCTGGCCCCCATGTTCTACGGTCCCTGCGGCCTGTTCTACAACGAGAACCTGCTGGAGACCCACGGCTGGACCGTGCCCACCACCTGGGACGAGATGTGGGCGCTGGGCGACAAGGCCAAGGCCGAGGGCATCTACCTCTTTACCTATCCCACCACCGGCTACTTTGACGCCTTCTTCTACGCGCTGCTGTACGCCGCCGGAGGC
>JARCFY010000254.1:0-43904 GCA_029233225.1 Lepidodactylus listeri | reverse complement strand
CAGCTTGTGAAACAGGTCATAGGCCGGCAGCATAGAGGCCCCGATTCCCAGCACGTAGATTCTGCGCGCCTGTTTCAGCGCCTGGATCGCCTCCCCAGAGCCTTTTTATCCAGCTGGTAAAAGAAGTCCCGGAAGGCAGCGTCCACCATCACATTCATTTTCCGGCACAGCGCATCCATGTCGTCGTCCTTGGAAATAATCGGATCCACCATCTTCCAGCTATGGTCGTTGGAGTTGGCCGCGGCTAAAGCCAGCTTAAAGCTGTCCAGCCCGTCAAAGCCCAGCTTCTGCACATACCGGATGACAGAGGCGGAAGAAACCTGGCTGTTTTGGGCAATATCCACCGCAGTCATTGTCAGGCAGCTGTCCACATTATGAAGAATAAAGTCCGAAAGTTTTTTCTCCGTCCTGCTCATACCGTTAAAACGCTCCCGAATCATCAGTTTGATATTATCCATTAGGTTTCCTCCATCTGCTGTCCTATAAGTAGTTTAAAATTGACTGATCTGATTCGTTGGGAAGCATTTGCGCCGTAACCGGCACGCCTCCTTCGACAATCGCCCTGATATCCGCGATATCCCCATCGGTCAGATTCACAGACTTTTTAATCTGGCGGGAGCCCTCCCGCTTTGCCACGTTGCCGACATTGACCGACGCGGCCGGAACCCCTGCCCGGATCAGTGCCGCCATGTCCTGAATGGTCTTGGTGATAAGAAATACCTTTTCATCCTTGTAAGCTTCTTCTGCGAATTTTTCCCCAGCCCTTTTAACGGACAGGATCGACAGCTTTACTCCCGCCGGTTTCGCCATCTTCAGTCCGGCGATAATCATCTCGTCTTTTACGGCCTCATCATTGACCACAACGATCCGGGAAGCCCCCACCATGTTGGTCCATACCATAGCCACCTGGCCGTGGATTAAGCGCTCATCGACTCGCGCGTGTACAATTGCCATCTGTTACCTCCTGTTATATATCCGGCGTTCTCCGCCTTCCTCCGGCCTGGCGGCCGGGCGTTTATTCCTCACACTCTATCTCGTCTTCATCCCCGCCGCGGCTCTCCGCCGCGGCCGTCTCACAGAGGACCAGCTGTTCCTTACCGTTGGCAAGAGATGAAAGGGCCAGCTCCTTCACGCCGGAAATCACTGCCCTGGACAGATAAGCATCTAAGAGCACAGGAAGGTTCGTCCCTCCTATCAGCTCGATAGGCTTTTCGCTCCCCAGCTTCAGTCTCATAGAAACATTAAACGGCGATCCGCCGGCCAGATCCGCCAGAATCAATATGTCTTCGCACTCCTTTAAGCGGCTTATGGCCGCAGTCAGGTTCTCTGTCAGCACCTCGATTGAGTCCTCCGGCAGAAAATCCACTTTCTCATATGCCTCCGGCTCTCCCGCCAGAAGCATAAGCCCGCTGGTAATCCCGGTAGCAAAGGTACCGTGTCCCGTTACGATCATTCCGGTCATTTTACTCTCCATTCTTTAAAACAGTCCGAAAAACGCGGACAGCATAGTCTGCAGATTGCCCAGCACCATACCGAGGGCAATCAGGATAAAGATCAGCTTCGTGGAGTTGATCTTCTTTTTGCCCAGCAGCCAGTAGGACAGCATAACGATTCCCAGAGGCAGCAGGCAGGGGAGAATTTTATCCAGCATCTCCTGGACGCTGAAGGTAACCTGCCCCAAGCCAAAGGTCAGGTCCGTGGAATACTTGATAACCGACGGAATCAGCGCGCCTACCACAGTCAGCCCCAGGATGCTGGCCGCTTCCGTAATCGGAGCGATTTTGTCAGCGAAGCCTGCCGCCAGTTTTCTTCCTGAATTGTAGCCGATATAAGTAAATCTGTAGCGGGCAAGCAAAACGGCGCCGCAGGCAGCAACCGGGATAATCAGGCCTACCGGATTCCCCTGCATGGCAATATAGGCCGCGATAGAGAATACAATTGCCCGGTAAATCGCGATAAACAGCGTGTCGCCGACTCCGGCGAAGGGACCCATCAGACCCGTTTTCAAACCGGTAACCGCTTCCTCCGCCTCAATCCCCAGCTCCTCCTCCAGGGCGATATCCGCGCCGACAATCAAATGAGACATTGCGGGCGTTGTATTAAAATAGCCAAGCTGGGCCTTCAGAGCCTTTTTCATCTTCTCCGGATCATGGGCATAAAGTCTTTTTAAGACCGGCATAATCACATACGCGTAGCCCAGGCCCTGCATTTTTTCGTAGTTCCATCCGAACTGCAGAGCAAACAGATTGCGGAAATATACTTTATTGATATCTTGTCTTGTAATCTTTGTGCTGTTGTTATCCATCGATCTCTACCTCCTCATCATCGTATGATGCCGCCTGGCCGGAAACCGGAGCGGATGATAAACGGTCCTTGCTTCTGGCAAGGTGAAGCGCTGCCAGTGCGAAGCCAATCAGTGCCGCCGCCATAACCGTATAGCTGCCGCTGCTGTAAGCGATCAGAACAAATCCGATAATAAAATACGCGTAGTATTTTTTAAGCGGGAGGTAGCGCATAAGAATCGCCATACCCATGGCGGGGAGAATCGCGCCTGCCGTCTTTAAGCCAGTCATGAACCACGCCGGGATAAACGCGTTAATGGTTGAAACCACCGCCTCGCCGAAGCACAGTCCCAAAACAACCGGAATCACACGGGAGAGGGTCCAGGGAAGCAGGCCCAGCAGATTTGCCCGCTCAACGCCCCGGTAATCGCCCCGCTCCGCGCATCTGTCCGCGTAATGCTGGAAAAATGAATTTAACATTCTTCCAAAGATATCCATCTGTGTCAAAAGCAGACCGATGGGGATCGCCAGGGCAATTCCGTACTCGGCGTTCTCCCCGGCTATAATCGTGTAAGCGGTGCCCATGATCGCTCCCGACAGGTAATCCGGCACTGTAGCTCCGCCGTAAGTCGCGACTCCCAGCGTCATCAGCTGAAGGGTGGCGCCGATTGCCAGACCGGTTGTAATATCCCCCAGCAGCAGACCCGTAAATGCAGCGGCAAACAATGGGGTATAAATACCAATTTGAATCGAAATCTGGTCGACAACCGCAATAACCGTATACACGATCAGCAATGCGACAATAAAAACAGAAACTCCCTGCATAATTAGCCTCCTTCTCACAAAACATCCATTTTTTCTTGATTCACGCGGCACTCGTCCGCATTATTTCGTACATATTTTTTTCTTTACAAGCGCTTATATTGGTATAATATCATATATGTAATATAATTACAATATATAATTTAATATTTTAAAAAGTGTAATATACGTTGCATTTTTAAGTTTTAACCCTCTGCGGCGGCATGGGCAAAAAGCTTTCTGGATGATTATGCGCAGAGTTTTAGTTTTCTTTATTAACGGGGGGCCGGGCAGATGGTAACTGCCGACAGCTATGCATGGTGTCAAGCCATGAGAATGTGTGTCCCCAGACTTCATTGGATTGGTGGAAAAGGAGAAATATGAAAAGAAAACTCCGGGAATCAAAATCTAAATCAGATGAAACGCGCAATGACTGGCAGAGCTATGGGAGCGGAAGCTTTTACATCGGATTAGGGATCGTCATTTTTATTATAGGATATATGCTATATAACATTTTTTCCGGTAAGCCTGCCGGGGTCCGTCACCCCCCTGTTGTTGACTGCGATACGCCTTTGCCAATAAGGCGCGCCGCATTCAGGTTATTGTCCTCTCCCCTCAATATACCATTGCGGCGCGCCTCAACCGCCCGGACCCCAATCCGTAATATCTCCTATAAAATCATAGAACATTCCATCTTTTGGACAATTATCATGTGAAATAGGTGACTGAGATTGAAATTCACTTTTCTTCTCACCGTAATTATGATAGGATAGAAACTGTGTTCTAATAATCATCAACGAAGCAAAAGGAAGTGATTGATTCATGGATCTGATTAATCAATTCATAGAAAATTATAAAAAGAAATTTAACTATTACGAGACAGCCGGCCGTCTGGCCGCCAGCCAGCTTGAGGCGGCTCTGCAGTCCTCCGGTATCCGCGCCATCGTTACCTTCCGCGCCAAAAATCCGGGACGGCTGAAGGCCAAGGTCAACCGCAGAAATGAGTACCGGGAAACTCCGTACCGCAACATGCATGAGATTTATGCGGATATCGCTGATTTGTCCGGGGTCCGCGTGTCCCTCTACTTCCCCGGCGACCGGGATATCGTTGACACCCTGATTAACAATCTGTTTAATATTTCTGAGACGAAACGGTTTCCCGGACAGTCAAGGCAGCCCTCCTACAACAAGCGGTTTTCCGGCTACTGGGCCAACCACTACCGGGCCAATATCCGGGAGGAACGCTTAAACGTGCAGCAGAAAAAGTATTCCACAGCCAGAATTGAACTCCAGGTGGCTTCTGTTCTCATGCACGCCTGGTCCGAGGTGGAGCATGATCTGGTGTATAAGCCTCTCCAGGGCTCCCTGTCCTACGAGGAGCTGGCGATTCTGGATGAGCTGAATGGTCTGGTTCTGACCGGGGAGATTGCTCTGGAACGCCTGCAGAGCGCGGGAAATGAACGGATTAAGAATAAGAACACGACATTTATAAGCCAGTACGACTTGGCTTCCTATTTATATAATTTTCTGAGCGGTAAATATAAGCAGGATGATATTGAACTGCGCATGGGCAATGTGGAGCTTTTGTTCCGTCTGATCTGCCGTCTGAAAATCGAGAGTGTCAAAGAAGTGGATCCGATTGTAAAGTCCTTAAAGCTGGTGAATGACAAGAGAAGTATATCCCAGCAGCTCATTGACCAGATCATCAGCGGCAGCGAGAAACGCTACATAGCCTACCTGGAGCTTCTCGTTCCCATGTGGCGTTCCGACACGGCTCTCGCGCCCGCTGCGGAGTTCTTTATCAGCCAGTGGATTCAACTGGAAAGCCTGCTGAATAAAACCACCCGGAAGCTGAATCCAAAATCCAGGGGGCCGTTTAACCTAAACACCATCAAGCGGACCAAAACCCTGGACAATGAAATGGTCAACCGGATCATGGCCCTGAGAAAAACGCGGAATCTGATTGTACACGCCATGGATTCTCCCGATCCTGCTTTTGTCATGCGGCAGGGCAATGAAACCCAGAAACTGCTGGCAGACATTACCGCGAAGCTGAAAGGCCTTTTTCCATAAGCCGCATATAATCCTCGTAGGAGATATACCTGCCTCCCATGGATTCTAAATGCTTTGTGTGAAACTGGCAGTCTATAAAAACAAATCCACAGGCAGTCAGCAGCTCCGCCAGTTTAATAAGCGCCAGCTTGGAGGCGTTTGATGTTTTTGAAAACATACTTTCCCCAAAAAAGCAGCGCCCGATACAGACTCCATAGAGTCCTCCGGCCAGATCTTCCCCGCTCCAGACCTCCGCACTCACAGCATATTTATGTTCAAAAAGGCGGCCATAGGCCTCCTCCATCTCATCGGTAATCCAGGTCCCTTCTTCCTCCCGCATCGCGCGGCAGCTGTGGATTACCCCTGGGAAGTCGGTGTTAAAGGTGACTGTCAGTTCTGTTTTTTTCATGAATTTTTCATAGATCCCGAGATCTGTATCGCCTCTGGCATTATCACAAACCGCTCATGGGGACACCACCACATAATTCTCTCACCCGGATTATACCAGGGAAATATACCGTGGGTGTATGCCAGCAGAAGACGGTCCTCCGACAGATCCCCGTCAACTGCCAAAAGCCCGTCCGGCTCTGCCAGCTTAGGATCCGGAAAGCATAGGCTTTGATTTAACCGGAATACAGACATTGCTTTTCGCTCTCCTTTCGCGCGCCGGCCCTCTCGCCCTGTGAGGCGCCCCGGCAGACCGGTTAAGAAATTGGACCGTGGCTCCCCTGCTTCTGTCGGCGGTCAATCTTTACTTTATGCTGAGCGGAACCTTTCAGTACGCGCTTTTTACCGGCTGTTCTCCATGGTGACGCCTTTGCCGCAGAGCCTTTCAAAGTCCCTGGCAAACGCCTCCACCGCCATTGTTACAGAATCATTTTTAATCAGTCCTTCTATCACATCGGGGGAAATTGTCGCCGCTCCGACTCCGTACCGGCACAGCTCCAGCACCTGCTGAGAATTTTTAAAGCTGGCCGCAAGGACCTGGCAGGGCAGATTATTCTTTACAAAGATATCATGGATATCCTTCGCGGTTTTCACGCCGTCGGCCCCCAGGTTATCGATTCTGTTTACATAGGGCGCGGCGTAGGAAGCGCCCGCCTTGGCGGCCAGATACGCCTGCAGCTGTGTATAGATAGCCGTGGCTGTTATGTGGATCCCCTCTTTGCGCAGCTGTTTCATGGCCTTTAAGCCTTCTCTGATCGTCGGTACTTTGACGTAGGTATCGCTTCCCAGCACCTCCACAATTTTGTGGGCGTCCCGGACCATTCCCTCCGCGTCCTGAGCCGTCACCTGTACATGAAGCTCCGCGTCCTGGCCGATGAAATCCCGGATCTCCGTCAGAACCTCGTAGGGCTGGCGGCCGGATTTCGCCAAAATAGAAGGGTTGGTTGTCACTCCGTCCACCGCGAATACGCTGTAAAGGTCCTTAATTTTTGCTATGTCCGCATCGTCAATAATCAGTTTCATCATCTCATCCTTTCTCTCATTCCATTATAATCTGGGTCAATCCTTGTCCGCGCGCAATCCGGGCGAACTGTTTCAGTTGTTCCTCTGTGTACCGTCCCGGATTTTCCTTAAAGCAGAACTCCCGGTCCACCAGATGATACTTGGCCTCCGCCAGAGGATTGTAATTGAGAAGCTCATAGGCTGTTCCGGGATAAAGCCTTGCCAGAAATCCGCTTATGTCCTCGATATTCTGCCGGTAAGCCGTAAACCGCGGGATCAGCGGCGTCCTGACCGTCACCCGCTCTCTCCGGTCTGAGGTAAGCAGCATGCGCAGATTGTCCTTAATTCTCTCGTTCGACACTCCTGTATCGGATCTGTGTGCTTCATCGTCAAAGATTTTTAAATCCGCATAAATCTGGTCCACGTACGGCAGTACAAGCATTAGTGTCTCCGGCCTTGCGTACAGGGATGTCTCGATTGCCGTGTGGATTCCCTCCTCCTTAACGCGCCTGAAAACTCCGGCCGTGAATTCCGGCTGCGCAAGCGGTTCTCCTCCCGACAGGGTAATCCCTCCCCCATATTTAAAAAATGCCCGGTCTTTCAGCAGCTCCTTTGCCGCCTCCTCCACGGTCAGGATCCTGGAGTCCCAAGCCAGCGCTCCCGACGGGCAGGCCTCCGTCAGAGTCTCCCAGTCCTCCCGGCGGTCCGGATTCAGACGGATTCCTCCGGCCTCCGGCGTTACGCCCTTGTCCGCAGCCAGCCGGCAGCAGGTCCTGCAGCCAATGCAGCGGTTGGGAAAATACAGCGGCCGCGGCTTTGGGGATATCCCCTCCGGGTTATGGCACCATGGGCAGGAAAGGGGACAGCCCTTTAAAAACAGGGTTGTGCGGATTCCGTCCCCATCGTGAGTGGAAAATCTTCTGACGTCAAAGACAATTCCTTTTATATTCCTGTCGTCCATGGGTTTTATCCCTCTCCCCTCCGGCTTGTATTTATATTATATATCCGTATAGCTGGTTCTGGCAATAATCTCTTTCTGCAGTTCATCCGCCAGCTCTGTAAAATACGCGGTGTAGCCCGCTACCCGCACCGCAAGACTGCGGTACTGCTCCGGGTTTTCCCTGGCTGCCAGCAAATCCTCCCTTCGGACTACGTTAAACTGGATGTGGGGAATTTCCAGATCCACAAAGGTTCTCAAAAACGCGGCGAATTTATTGATCCCACTCTCAGACCGGAAAAATTCAGGCAGGAATTTCATGTTCAGAAGTCCGCCGTTGCTGGTCAGTGTTTTGTCCAGCCGCGCCACCGATTTAAGCACTGCCGTGGGACCGGAAATATCCCTTCCGTACACCGGCGACATTCCCCCGTCGGCCAGCGGCGTGCCCGCCAGTCTTCCGTCCGGGCCGGCTCCCACATTTTCCCCCATAGGCACATGGGCAGACACCGTGTACATGCCTGTGTGGTAACGGCCTCCCCGGTAATTTACGCGGGCTGAAAGCCTTTTTTGAAAGTACTCAGCCCATTTAACGCCTATCCGGTCTACCCACTCTACGTCATTTCCGTATTTAGGGACCTTATAAAGCAGCATAGTCCGCAGAATTTCCGCCCCTTCAAAGTTATTTTTCAGGGCGGTTAGAAGCTCCCCCTTCCCCACCCGCCTGTGGTCGAATACCATTTTTTTCACTGCCGCCAGACTGTCTGCCAGATTCGCCACCTGGATCATCTGGATTCCCGATAAATTATAGTGGGCACCGCCTGCGGTTACATCCATCCCCTTCTCCATACAGTCGTTGGTCACCCCGGACAAAAACGGAGACGGGAGAAGCTCTATATGCGCCTTTTCCACTTCCCCGCAGGCCAGGAGCATCTGGTCCATATATTCATCCAAGTACCGCTCCAGCGCTGTCTCCAGCTCCTCATAGCTCTCGTATGTAGTGAGATTCCCATAGTCAGGGGCCAGCCGCTGTCCGGTGAGAAGGCAGATGCCTCCGGTGAGAACCAGCTCCAGAACCTTGTTTAAGTTAAACATGGCCGCATCGCTCCAGCCCAGATTATTTCCCTGTGTCGTAAGCTCCACACACCCTACTACTGCGTAATTTCTGGCGTCCTTCTTCTCAATCCCCAGCGCTTCCAGCGCCGGAATCACTGCGTTATCGTTAAAAAACTGGGGCATACCGCTGCCCTTTGCCACCACCCGCACCGCCTGCTTTAAAATTCGTCCCCGGTACCGGGGTGGAGTCTGACCGACAGATTGGGCTGAGGCAGCCCTAAATGCTCCTGAGCCTTTAGAAACAGGAATGAAAGGGCGTTTACAAAATCACCGCCGTTTTCGTCCTGTCCGCCTATGACAATATTAAAGCCAATAGGGAAACCGGCAAAAAATCTGGCGCTCCCGGCATTTCTCATGTACACAATCTGATTGAACTTCAGCCAAAGGCACTCGATAATCTCCAGCGCCTTCCGGTTATCCAAAAGCCCGCTTTCAACATCCTTCCTGTAGTACTCCCACAGGTATTGGTCCATCCTTCCCGGCGAAAACGAGGAGGCGTTGGACTCCATATGCAGGATCACAAACAGAAACCAGAGAGACTGCGCCGATTCATGAAAGGTTTTCGCAGGCCGGACCGCAAGTCTGGCACAGTTGTCTGCCACAAGCTCCATATCCGCCCGCTTTTTTGCCTCCGGCTCCCTCCCGGCCAGGTCCCTCATCAGCTCTCCATAGCGCTGGATAAACCGGATTGCTCCCTCCATAACCAGCACGACGCCCTCATAAAAAATGGCCTGGCTTCCGGAGGCAGTTTTCAGCTTTCCGGCGGCCTCCTGCCTCAGCTTTTCCGGTCCCTTTTCCAGCCACAGACGGCAGTCCGGGCATATGTGGCCCTGGGCGTGATCCTTCTGGTTTATTTTTACCACCTTGGCGATCCGGTCAAATTCTTTTCCGCAGCGCTGTCTCAGCACATCCTCCAGGGATTTTCCTTCCCAGTAGGGCTTAATTACCTCCCGGAAGTACCGGATATCCGCCTCCCTCACACAGAACTTATCCTGGGGTCTTTCGGGCAGCGTTTCAAATTCACGGTCTACCCAGGAGCTGCCGCTTTCCGGAAAGACGACTCCATAGCGGACCCCCGCCGTCCGGTTTCCCACAATCAGTTCCTCCGGGTCCACGCGTATCTCCATCTGCTCCAGGGCGGCTTTCAGGGCCAAAGCCCTCTGCAGCAGTCTGGGCTTTTCTTCATTGGCCTTGTAAGTCTCCGTAATAATCGCCGCCTGCTCAATGGATGCGTACCGGGGCTCGGACAGCATACGCTCCTTCAGCCTGGCAACGCGGTCCTCCATCTTTAAGTCTTTTAATGTTTCCGGCATCATCTGCTCCCCTTACTCCAGCCTGATTCCCACTTTTGCCGCCTGGATGCCGATCTCCCGCTCCGGCTCCTCATCCAGGATAATGGACTCAAACTGCGTTAATTTGGCAAATTCATAGTTACCATCCTTGTGAAACTTTTCATTCTCGGCAACTAAAAACACTTTTCTGGCAGCTTTCAATACCGCCTGCTTCACGCTGCCGTCCTCCAGGTCATAGGTAAACGCCGACAAAGCGCCCATGTCCATGCCCACCGCGCCCAAAAATGCCACATCAAACCGGTAGGACCCGACGAACCGGATGGCGCCTGAACCCCAGAAACCATCCCCGGTTTTATTCAGTTCTCCTCCGGTACAAAACAGCGAAATCCCTCCCGCGGCCGCCAAAGGAATCAAATCCACCATGTTGGTGACAATTGTTACCTTCAGACCGCTCTTTATGAGCTCCTTCATCAGAGCCAGGTTTGACGTGGAAATATCCAGATACACCGTGTCGCCATGGGAAATATGGATCATCGCCTTTTTCGCTATCACCCGCTTTCTTTCCACATCCTCCGCCCTGCGCTCACTCACACAGAACTTGTGGGGATTTGGCCTGGTTTCCATGGCCCCTCCATAGGTTCTGCTCAGCAGTCCCTGGCCTTCTAAAATCGCCAGATCCTTCCTGATGCAGTCCTCCGTAACCGCATAGTCCCCGCTTAATTCCTTAACCAGGACTGTTCCGTCCCGCCGCAAGGCCTGCAGGATTTTATTACGTCTCTCCTCCGCGAACATCCGGGACCTCCTTTATTGCCACGACTTTTTTTAATTTTACTTTACATCTATTTATTATTGTTGTCAATTATTTTAAATTATTTTTTATTGTTTTTTATTTTTCGGCAGCAAACATAACAAGATTTTTTTCTATGATACAAGAAAGAATCCCGCTCGCGGGATTCTCCGCCTGCGGCGGGTCACTTTAGCGACATGATTCCTTACTGCCGCAATTTCGCGGCAGCGCAGAATGTAGACAAATTAAATTTTACGCTCCAGCCATGAATTTTACAGAGCGGCGGCTTTGCCGACACTCTGCGCCTTCTGTCAAACCCGCTCCACTCCAAGACTGACTACAAGCGCTTTATCCGCGCTGCGCATCCGGTCCGGTTCCAGACATCCTATGTATTCCTTCAGCCTTCCCCGATCTATCGTCCTTAACTGTTCCATCAGAATTGTGGAATCGCATTTCAGACCGCTCATTTCTTTGGGAACCATAACATGAGTCGGCAGATTTGCCTTGGTACTTCTGCTCGTCAGCGCCGCCACGATTACGGTGGGGCTGTGGCGGTTTCCCACATCGTTCTGGACGATCAGCACCGGCCGCAGACCGCCCTGCTCCGAACCAATGACCGGAGACAGGTCGGCATAATATAATTCTCCTCTCGCGACGATTCTCTCTATTTCAGCTTTAAGCATAATTTCCGGCTCCTTCCTGTCAGACAACTTCTTACACTTCGGATTATCTCCAGGAAAAAGCCTCTTAAACAGCCGGAATAAAATTTATTTCTCTGTCATCCGCCGGACCTGCATCAGGATTCGAAGGTTTTGGAGGATTCCTGATATGCAGCTCCTATTGCGCCCCCAGCGCCGCCATCGTGATGTAATTGTAAGGCTTATTAAAGTGAGGAAGGAAAAATAAATCAAACAGCTTTAGCTTATCAATCGTTACCCCCTCCTCCACGGCCAGAGAAAACAAATGGATTCCCATGGAAATATCATAGTCGGAGCACATCTGGGCCCCCAGAATCACCCTGGTTTTCCGGTCATAGACGATCCTGATTTTCACCATATTATTTCCGCTCTGAATAAATTCCGCTTTCTGCCAGTCCTCATAATCCGCGGCTGCCGCATCATGCCCCAGTTTCAGGGCTTTAGACAGCGTGATACCAGTGCTGAGCATATGGAATCCCCAGATGCTGATCCCGTTAGACCCCTGAACCCCCACGGATTCAAGCCTGGTCCCACATGCGTTGTGGCCGGCTATGATTCCCGATCGGACAGCATTGGTGGCCAGAGCGATATAATCGGTGTCCCGGATCGCGTTATTGTATACGGTTGCGCAGTCTCCCACAGCGAAAACGCCGGGGATGCCGGTTTCCTGCCGCCGGTTGACCAGAAACGCTCCATTTTTAAACAGAGGAAGGGTTCCTTCCCCCAGAGCAGTGTTGGGAACAAATCCTATGCAAAACACAACCATGTCCACCTCATAGCTGTTCTTGTCGGTCACCACCCGCTTTACCCTTCCCTCTCCTTTCAGACTGACAACCCTCTCCCCAAAAGCCATTTTAACCCCGTTTTTCTCCATATTCCTGGTCATCCGCCGGGAAAACTCCTGGTCAAAATAACCGGAAAGACAGGTGGCGGCGCAGTCAATCAGCACCACCTCGCGGCCATTGCGCTTGAATGCCTCTGCCAGTTCCACGCCGATATATCCGGCTCCCACAACCGCCGCCTTGCGGATGGACTTATCCTTAAGCTTTTCAATAACATCCTCCGCATTCTGGAACAGCTTTACAAACTGCACATTTTCCAGCTCCATTCCTTCTATATCCGGCCGGATGGGCAGGGAACCGGTGGCAAGGATCAGTTTATCGTAAGGCTGCTCATGCCGCATACCCTCTTTGTCTTTCGCGTAAACAATTTTTTTATCATAATCAATGTGGTCAACCACCGTCTCCATAAAGATTTTAGCGCCTTTTTCTTCAATGAGCTCTTTGCTGGAGTAAAACAATCCCTCCGGTCCGGGAATCTGCTTTCCAATCCACAGAGCCATGCCGCATCCCAAAAAACTAATGTTTGAATTTCTGTCAAACGCCACTACCTCTCTGTCTGGGTAATGGTCCAGTATGGTGTTCAACGCCGCTGTCCCTGCATGATTTGCCCCAACTACAACGATTCTTTCTCGCATCTGCCAGTCCTCCTGCTTCAATTAATGATTCTCCGCCTCTCTCTGGCACTCAGAGCTGCAGGAATTATTTTTACAGAGTTATTATGCTCTGTTTTACCTTTTATAATCCAGAATATGTCTTTCCATTATTTCTGGCAAAACTACATTGTAATACGATGTATTGTGTGATATGACGTTTATCAGGAGGTGAAGTTATGGTCATAACATCTGACATGATATACGGGCACACCGACAGTATTATTTTGCGCCATCTGATCGATGGGGATAATTACGGCTATGAAATAAACAAGTCTATTCTGGAAAAATCCGGCCAGCGCTTTGAGCTTAAGGAAGCGACGCTTTATACCGCTTTCCGGCGGCTGGAAAAGGATGGTTACATCAGCTCCTACTGGGGAGATAAAGGCTCTGCCGGAGGACCCCGGCGCCGCTATTATTCCATTACGGAGATCGGGCGCAGCCTTTTTGCCAGACGGATGCGGGAGTGGCAGGATATTAAGGAGCTGATGGATACCCTATTTTTTTATAGGTAATTGCGAAACAGGTTTTTAACCAGGCATCAGCAAAGATAAAAGCCAGCATCATCAGATTTTCAGGAAAGGTGATGTGGAAAAAATACGTTTGAGCATCAAAATAAGGCAACTGTCTACACCTGCCTGTGTATGGTTATTAAGTGATTGCCGTCAGGCAATCAGTGGCTTTAAACTTCGGATGTATTACGAGGTGTTGACAAAGTACTATGGTGCTACCCTCGACTATGATAAAATAAGAATATAAGAGAAGGGGGAAGCGGATATGATGACGCAAATAGAAAACAAGCAAATAAAGTTTCATATGATTACAATAGAAAATCTGGTACCGGAAAATCACTTTTTGCGCAAACTGAATGAGTTGGTGGACTTCGGTTTTATTTATGAAGAAACCAAAGAGTATTACTGCCAAAATAATGGGCGGCCCAGCATAGATCCGGTCATCCTAGTAAAATATTTACTCATAGGATTTCTGTATGGTATCGCATCGGAACGACGGATGGAACAGGAAATACAAGTGAACATGGCATACCGCTGGTTTCTGGGACTTGATCTGGATGAGCGAGTTCCGGATCATTCTACCATCTCTCAAAACAGACGGCGGCGATTTCAGGGGAAACATATATTTCGCCGCCTGTTTGAGCGGATATTGGAGCAGTGTATGGAAAAGGGCTTAGTGGATGGAGAAATCATTCTAACAGACTCCACGCATGTAAAGGCCAATGCTTCTTTAAAAAAGAATGTTCAAGTAATGGCGGAGCGTGAAATGACAGGCTATATGGAGCGGCTTGACAATTATGAAGTGCAGGAGCGGACGCGGCTGGAAGCCTCTGGCGCAATTAAGCCGCAGCGTGCCGGGCGAGTTCCAAAAGAGAAAGCGAAGGTAGAAAGAACTGTCAGTACCACCGACCCGGATGCAGGAATGCTCAACCGCCCTGGAAAGCCGAAGGGAATGCACTATCTGAGCCATCAAAGCGTGGATGCAGCCCACGGCATTGTGGTAGATGTAGCGGTGACTTCTGGAAATGCAAACGATACAGAACCTTATCTTGAGCGCATAGAATATATCTGCAACCATCTGGGATTGAAAATCAAGGAAGCTGGCGCGGACAGCGCATACGGAGCCAGTTTGATTTGCCAGACGCTGGAGGAGATGGGCATCCGGCTCTACACACCAAAGGTAACGGGAGGAGCAACATACAAGGTAGCGTTTACGCGGAACAATTTTGAGTACCAGCAGGAACAAGACTGCTTTTTATGCCCAGCGGGAAAGAAACTGCCACTGCGTAGTCTTGAGCGTGAAAACTCCAACATCTGCCGAATCTATCGGGCGAATCGGAAAGATTGCCAAGCCTGTCCAATGATGGGTCAATGTGTGAGCGCCAGTCATCGGAGTCGTTCTGTACGAATGAATATTTTTGAGGATGCGGTGAAAAAATTGCAGGAACGGAATGGAACGCCCTTACAGCGCCACATTCTCAACTTGCGGCAGATTTGGTGCGAAGGTAGCTTTGCGGCTCAGAAGGCCTACCACAATTTAAGATGCCTGTACAGGCGAGGGCAGGAGGCAGCGGAGGATCACTGCCTCTTATCAGCTATGGCCTTAAATCTAAAACGCATGGTAAAATGTATGAGATAACGCCGAAGGGCGTTCTTTTTTTGCCTTTTCCATTTCTATTCTGTTCCATTTCCCTTTTGTTTTAATTTTAGGGGGCTTTGTCAACAGCTCGTATTAGTGCCGATGGATTTTATCAGCGACCATGACGGTAACTAATTGGGCAATCCCAGACAGTAACAGATCCGCATGGAGTGTTTTCTCATTTTGTGTTCTGCGGCCAGCTACACAGAAACTGTCCTTGAAGTGGTTGATGGATTTTTCCACATTTACCCGGATTTTATAGGTGCTGTCCCATTCACTTGTCCCTCTGGCGGTTCCGGATAAGCCCGAAGATTCTTCTCTGGGTAAATGTATATCATTCTGCCACAGGAGGAGGGGCTGCATGGATTTGGACAATGACATACCCGTTTGGATTTTCCGGTGTTTTTATTGTATTCCCATCTCATCATTGGGCACACAAACTTCATGGTAGGTAGACCGCAGCGTAAATGGGATTTACTCCCTTCCCGTTTCATTGGCAGGGAACTGTCATGGGGACAGCAAGGGATGCCTTCTTCATTGACGGGGTAATCAATGCCCTGGAGTTTAAGCTTTGTTTTCAAAGGGATATATGCCCTTTGAACGGAAGTTTCCTGTAAAAGATATTTGTATATTTCGATGGAATCAAAAGCAGCATCCCCCAGAAAAACGGTGGGATTGATGAGAGGGTGTTTGGTAAAAAAGTCCTTCAGAACAGGGAGCAGTGCTTTGGAATCCGCAAGGGACTTATCCTCGTCCGGGGAATCTGATTTTTTCTCTATGACGATGTCTGGATGTGCAGCGAGGAAGTCTTTATTGTAGAAGCTGATATCCCGAACAATGCCAAGCCCATTGGTCACGATGCCAAACTTATAGGCATAACAGAAATGCCCATTGATATACATCTGCTGGATGGCTGGATTGGCTGCGGCATGAGTGGGCATGGAACCGTAGGCAGCTTTATAAGGGTCATAGGAATCATCCAGACCCCTGGCATTTTTGAAGGCTTTGAGCTGTTTGATGATCCGGTTTGCGAACTTGGGATTGTTTTCTGATACCCATGCTTCGATACCAGAGGTGTCAAACAGGAGCATGGAAGCTTTGGAAGCATCAATCTTTTGGCAGATTGGTTGGGTCAGCGAAACAAGACGGTCGAACATTAATTGTAAGTCCAACAGAAAGTCTTGCTTGAAGCGAGTGAATTTGGAAGCATCAGGAACCACATCGAAACCACAGAAGTCGCGGAGTTCCTGAGAGTATTTAAGAAATACAAGCAGAAGCGAATCTGTGGGAATTGAAAAAATGCGCTGTAATAACAAAGCCCAAAGCATCGGATAGAGCTGATGTCTGCGTGGTCTGCCGGTGACAGCGTGGAAATGAGAAACAAAGGACGCCGGAACAATTTCATCAAGGTCAATGGCTTGGGAGAGAAGTTCAAGAAACACATATTTATCATTGTCAAATTTATTTTGGCAATCGGTGAAAATATCTGCCAAAGAAAGCTGTTTGTATGGTATCATTACTATAGCAACTCCTTTCAGGTGGATGTGGTGAATTTGTTTCTCGACAATTCAATTTTACCACAAACCAGTGAGGAGTTGTTTTATTTTTGCAAAGAAAAAACACCGCAATTATGCGGGTTTTGGCGTTTCGCAAACGCCTAAATATTTTTTTAGAAAGAAAGGAGTGGCAAAATGGATTATGCCGATAAAATCCGGGAGTATATAGACCGGGCGTTTGAGAAGGCTCCTGAAACGGACACAGTGCGGGAGACGAAAGAAGAATTGTATGCAGACCTGCTGGACCGATACAACGCTCTGCGGGACGCAGGCCACTCGCCGGAGAGCGCGTACAGCGGCGTTATTGAGAGTGTCGGTGATATCTATGAATTGCCGGACAGTCTCAGGGAGGAAGGGCCAATACATAATCCGGCAGCTTTTCCCCAGCTAAACAGCGATGCATGGGACAAAGCGGTTTCCTTCGCCTCCATTGCGGCGGCAGGCTTCCTGCTGCTCATTCTTCTGGCGGATATCATAGGCCGGCCCGGCCCAAAATCTTTATTCCGCGAGGCTCCCTATCTGGTTATGGGACTGGGCCTTGTTCTGCTTTTTCTCTATTTACGGCAGTCACGCAAGAGAGGTCTCCCTCCCGTGGGCAATGGAATCCGGGCAAACTGGTACCCTGCCTTTGTCGCGGTGCTGTGGGCTCTGGCATTGATCTGCTGTCTGACCGTTTTAAGTAAGCCGCATCTGATAAGGCTGGTCTGGATTATTTTAATCGCGGCCCTGGCTGTTCAGGGGTTTGTAAACAGCATGGTCCTGTACAGGGAGGAGGATAAGGATGAATAAAAAACAGCTGAAACGCAGAATGGCGCTCTGGGGCGTTGTTTTACCAGCCATCCTCTGCATTGCCGGATATCTCACCGTTTCCGGGGCAGGCTTTGACAGTCGTCCTGCAGCGCACGCACATACACCGCCCGCCCCACCGGAGGGTCCTCAAGCGGGACCTAAGACAGGACCCAAGGCGGCAGACCCCGGCGCAGGGCCCAAAGCAAAGAAACCGGAAGCAAAGCCAAAAGCGGAAGACCCCGATGCGGGGCCTAAAGCAGAGAAGCCGAAGGCAGGACCCAAGGCGGTAACGATGGCTGCATTACGGCGTCAGCCATAAATTCAAATTAAAAATGCTCTAAGCTTCTCACTAACCATCCAAAAAACCTTGGTTAAAAAGTCACTTAGAGCATATAAACCGGATACCGGTTAAATTTAGTTATTATTCAGGCTGTCGCTATCTTCAGACATATCCATCAACGTTCTCTGGCTCACCGCATCCTCCAGCTTCTCAGACGGCGATTTTTCTTCACCCCCATTTTCAGGGAGGCCTTTATATTCCCGGAAAATCTTCATAAATTCTTTTCCGGTAATTGTCTCCTTCTCAATGAGGAACGCCGCTATTTTATCCATCACATCCCGGTTCTCGCCCAGGAGCTGTTTCGCCTCCTCGTAAGCTTCCTTCAGAATCCTCATGACCTCCTGGTCCACTTCGGCGGCGGTAGCATCGCCGCAGTTCATCACAGTGCGGCCGCTTAGGTACTGATTTTCCTGGGTTTCCAGCCCCATCAAGCCAAACTTTTCAGACATTCCGTACTGGGTCACCATGGCTCTCGTCAGCCTTGTAGCCTGTTCAATGTCATTGGCGGCTCCGGTGGAAACCGTATCAAAAACCAATTCCTCCGCCGCGCGGCCTCCTAAAAATCCAACCAGCATAGCATGGATTTCTTTCTTTGTATTCAAAAATTTTTCTTCCTCAGGCACTTGCATGACATAGCCAAGGGCTCCCATGGTTCTCGGCACAATGGTAATCTTCTGTACCGGCTCCGAGTCCTTCTGCAGCGCGCTGACCAGCGCATGGCCTACCTCATGGTAAGAGACAATTCTTCTTTCTTCCTTGCTGAGAATCCGGTCCTTCTTCTCTTTACCAACCAGCACCACCTCCACAGCCTCGAACAAATCCTTCTGGCTGACCGCCTTTCTTCCGTTTTTAACGGCGAGAATGGCAGCCTCGTTAATCATATTGGCCAGATCCGACCCAACGGCTCCCGATGTTGCCAGCGCAATCCCATCCAAGTCCACCGTGTCGTCCATCAGAACGTCTCTGGAATGAACCTTAAGGATATCAACACGTCCCTTCAGATCCGGCTTGTCCACAATAATTCTCCTGTCAAAACGTCCCGGACGCAGAAGCGCGGGGTCCAGAATCTCCGGACGGTTTGTGGCTGCCAAAACTAAAAGTCCCTTGGAACCGTCAAAGCCATCCATCTCGGAAAGAAGCTGGTTGAGAGTCTGTTCCCTCTCGTCGTTGCCGCCGCCAAAGCGGGAATCACGGCTTTTTCCTATGGCGTCCACTTCGTCGATGAAGATAATACAGGGGGCAGACTCCTGTGCCTGTTTAAACAAATCGCGGACACGGGAAGCTCCCACGCCCACAAACATTTCCACAAAATCAGAGCCGGACAGAGAGTAGAACGGTACATGCGCCTCCCCGGCCACCGCTTTGGCAAGAAGGGTCTTTCCGGTTCCGGGAGGGCCTACCAGCAAGGCACCCTTTGGCAGCTTCGCTCCAATCTTCGTATACTTTCCTGGATTGTGGAGGAAATCCACAATCTCTGTCAGGGATTCCTTCGCTTCATCCTCGCCGGCCACGTCCTTAAAAGTTACTCCGGTTTCCTTCTGTACATAAACCTTGGCGTTGCTCTTTCCGACTCCCATAATTCCGCCGCCGCCCATACGCTTCATCATAAGATTCATTATGAAGAAAAGCAGGAGGCATGGAATCGCCAGACTCAAAATAGTTTCCAGCAGCACACTGCTGTCCTGCTTCTCCTGCTTCACCTCCACGCCTGCTTTCAGCAGACGGTCCGCCATACTGTAATCCCCGGCCAAACGGACGGTATAATATTTAACCAGCGGAGAATACTTCTCTAAGTTCTCTTTCGGCGTTATCTTGATATCTGTGCTTCCTATAGAAACGGATTTAACTTCACCTTTCTCCACCATTGAAACAAACGTATCATAGCTTAATTCCTGAGTTGACCGTTTCTTAATCGCCTCATTCATCAGCGAGTAACAGACAAATGTTATGACCAAAGCGATTATCAATATCAGAATCGTCTGGCCATTGCTGCCCTTTGGACTGCCGCCATTATTTCCTTGATTTTGATTATTGTTGTTATCCATGTGTGCTTTATCTCCTATCCTAATAGCCTAGTCTTAGGCCATATTAATCTATTATAGTGTCAGTTTCCCCATAAATCAATAAAAGAAATATAAATTTCTCATAAACCAAAGGATAGTTGTGGAAAGTGTTATTAGTTTGTTACTACCACAAAAATTATATGCTTGAATATGTGTGTATAAAGTAAAATGGCCTAAAGAACTTGATGCTCTTAGGCCATTTTACTTTATACACCTTTATTTCTCTTTCTACCATGTCTACAAAATTTTGTGAGATTCCAGATCTTGTCGGATATGAAGCCTTCAATAATTGAATTTCATTTTTTAAGCTATTAAATTCTTCATCCTCCAATGTTACTGTACAATCTGTACAATAATAGAAATAACAAATCTTATCTTTTGCATACATAAGCGCCTCCCTATATAGTCAAGTGTTTTTCCTTGTTTTTCAAGGAATTTTAAGTTACATATCTCAGATGAATGAACCATAGAAATGGACATTTCTCTGTATCTGGTACGAAAATAGTGGTGTTTAGGTACACGAAATAAAACGTCTCTGTTTCCCGTTTTACATGGCCTTGTGTATACCCATCCTTCTACGGCAGCGTACCTCCCGTGTCTACCAGGATCATCCAGCATTCCTGCCGGGTCCTAACTTCCTTCGTCCCGCCTGTCCATAACCAGGGTGTCAGCTTAGCTCCTTTACAGGGTCCTGCCCTATGGTGTTTATTCCTGCCGACTACTGGCTCATTCTTTGTATTAAGTCTTACTGACCTGTCCTGTTTAATTCCCGAACCGGCACCTTACGGTGGACGTTTTCCCCCGTCCGGTCTTCATATGTTTCAGCTGTCCTGTCACAAGCTGAATTCAGCCTTCAACACTACCTCTTAAAGGCTCAATTCAACTGTGACAGTTCATTGCCCTTTCTTTGTGCTGCTATGCCGCTTGTATCTGTGGCCTGCGAATGTCCCTCAGCAGCTTCTCTGCATCATAGTCCATGCCTTTTGTCAGAATCGCATAGAAGACCCTTATCACCTTACAGGCCACAGCCACTACTGACTGCATCTTCTTCAACGGATTTTCCCTGCGTGTCCGGTAGTACTCGTGGATCTGCCTGAACTCCGCATTTTTCCGACCAACGATATCGCAGCTTCATACAATACATATCTCAGCCGCTTTCGTCCCCGGTAGCTGATCCGGCTTTCGCCATTATGCTTACCCGAATCATTCGCTACAATCGCATAGCCTGCTAGCTTTTGCAGCTGTTTTGGGGTGTCAAAAACGTCCAATGTCGCCCACCTCTGCAATAAATCCACTCACTGTAACCATACCGATTCCTTTAATCGCCATTAGCTTATCAATGTACGGAATTTCCTTCAGCTTTTCTTCCAGGTTCCGGAGCAGCTCCTCCAGCCTTGTTGTATATACATCCATGTCATTCAGCAGATTTTTCAGTTCGATCCGTGCCGCTTCCGGTGCTTCCTTACTTCCTACGCTATGTTCTGCCGCTGTTACCAGGGTCTTTGCCCGCTTCATTCCAGCGCCTCTCAGCTTTTGCGGCCCTCCATATCTGATTTACACCTTCCGCTCCCAGTTTCTGGATATCCTCCGGCAGCGGAGCTGCTTTCAGTACCATCCGGCCACTCACTGCTTTCAAATCCCCATAAACGTCTTTATATTCAGGGAAGTAAATGGCAAACCATCTGGCAATTCGGTTCTTGATCCGGGTAATTTCCTCCTGCGTTTGGAAACGCAGATTGGATAAACTTCTGATCTCTGCATAGATACCAGTTGGTATATATGGATAGGAAAAACGTCCCTCATTGACCAGTGCTGCAATCGTCTTCGGATCCTTGCGGTCATTTTTATTGGGATTGTTATCATCCAGTTCTTTCGACTTTTTCACATGGTGCGGATTCACATGAACCGGCTTTATTCCGTTGTCCTGCAGGAATTTCCCCAACGCAAACCAGTAATGCCCAGTTGGTTCCATGCCGGGAATCACAACCGTTTTACCGTGCTTTTCCTGTAAATCTTTCATCCATGTTTTGAATGTCAGAAAACCAGCCTCCGTATTGCTAAACTCCAATGGTTTCCTTGTGTACTCATAATTGCGCCAGTCAAATGCCCTGGCATAATGGGTTTCACTGCCGATATCAATGCCAACAATTAAAGTTTTTTCAGTAATGGATGCAATTTTTTTGTTTTGTGTGTTATGATTCATTGTAGATACCTCTCTGTCTGATAAGATTTTACCAACCGGCAAGTCAGTAAATCTTATTTTACTCTGAGGTATCTTTTTCTCAACCACCTTTCTTGGAATTCCCTATATTTGAATTATACAGGAAGCTCCTTTTATCCTTTATATATTGGAAAACATAAGGTTTTTTTGTGCTATTTTGTTCGGGTTTCCAAGTACTTTATTAAATTGTCCTGGTATTTTATTATATGTGAATTTTCAAACCTAATTCTTTTGCCAGCAATTTCAATGTATTTATCCTTGGCATAGATCCAGTCTGTACTTCATGGATTGCGTATTTTCATTATCTCGTTCAGCAGTATTTTCATACTTATATTATAGCATTTTATAATTTCCGCTTTACTAGTATATTTTCCAATTTAAAATGAGCGTAGAAAAAATATGCACGATATGCGTGATGAAGATCGAAAAATAATATTTGTCAAGCATGATCGCTCAGCAAAATAGTGATTTAGAAAATCTAAACCTTGACTGGATGTTACTTGGCTCGACAACTGGTGAGAATCCTATAACATTGCCAGGGAAGTTTGAGCAGCTATTAGTCAAAATAGAGTATGGTAATAGTGTGTTTTGTGTATATGCATTAAAAGACTGGCTAACCGAAACCAGTAAAGCCTTTCGTGCTGGATATGGTATGTCTGAAAACACCTATAACACATATACTGGTGTTAATATTACCATTACTAACAGTGACGCTAGAGGCATGGCGTCAGGGCAGTGTGGATAATTCAGCAAGTACCGTCGTTACTGTTTATTATCGTTGAATGATTATTACGGTAATACAAAACTGACACATTGATACTTCTCGTCAATTCTGTTGCATGTTTGCTAGTTATATATATTATAACGGATTTATCATCATAACTATTTAAAGTACCATACATAACATCTGCCGCCACTAGCGTAAATGTGATTGCCCCGATATTGTACCCAGATGGTGTTGCATGATCTATCTTTACTAGTAGTGTTGATCCGGCACTTATTGTAAATGTTTTACTTACGTTTACATTTTTTAAAAAATCACTATTTTACCGCAAAGCATAAAAAAATTAAAATAGTGGGAATGGCCTCAACCACTACCCACTATTTATTATTTGTTTACAAATCCAGGGAATTGTAATGCCCCATCTTTGTCTGGCGTTAATGTAATCGCCTCCATCAGCATTTTTCCGTTCTGATCCAAGCAATACCATTTCCCATCAATATTCTGTAGCCCCTGAAGCATGATACCATCCGGGCCTAAGTAGTACCAGTTATCCTTATACCAATACCATACACTACGTACCATCAGACCTGCGCCGTCAAACCAGTACCACTTTCCGTCATAATCTTCATACCAGTTATTACGGACCGCTTCTCCTGTGTTACCGAGGTAGTACCGTAACCGCCATCTTCATTCTGCCATCCCGATTTTTTTTATGACCGAATAATCGATATCTTTCAACTTCAATGCTTTCTGCCATGGATTATCTGTCACACGAGATTTCATTGTACCATAATTGATTCCCTTGGCTTCAATGACCATTCCTCCGCCAATGTACACCCCAATGTGTCCAGGCTTCCACAGCGCCCAACCAGTCATACTTTCATTGATCGCGGATACCGGCAGGCTTTCCACCGCCGTATCACAGTAATTGGATGATCCCCTTATAACTCCCGTGTACCAGCTGATAAGGCCGGAGCAGTCCGTACAGGCCCGCCCCGATAAACTTCTTGGCTTTTGCTATGTACGCACCCGTATACATGTTGGGATTCTCGCATGCCAGCTGATTGATTCGGTTCTGCGTCAGTATCTCACCTTTAGCGCCGTATACATAAGGCGTTCCAAGCTTGACAGTGCAAAACTCTACCAATCCTTTTGCAGTTTTACTCAATTGGTTTATCCCCTTTCCGCTGTTTTAGAACTTCAATGGCATTCACCAGTGCGTCAGATTTAACAATTCCCATAAGTCCAGCATTTTCCATAATAGAGAGCGCCTCGTTTGCAAGAAATCCATAAGTTGCCGCCAGCATAATATAATCCACCCCTATCACAACATCAAGCTGATGGGCAACTACCAGCAGGCAGACCATAGCAAACTTGCGGCACAGGCCCTTAAACATAGCAAATGATTCCGCCCCTCCTGACTCCGTTTTGCGGGCGACTTGTGAAACACTGCTGCAACCATAAATCCCGTCGCTAAATCAATTCCCATGCAGATCAACAGGGCAAATATCGTGGGACTCCACCCTCCAAACAGTTTAACGCCAACAGCTCCCATGATTCCAAGGGCCGCACACAACAGATCCTTTTTCATGATAGTATCTCCTTTCATTTTTCTTTAGTGTAGCAAAAGGGCGGGAGTCTTTCTCCCACCCTAAATACCTAATGCCATGGTGTATCGTCAATCTTTTTTTCCGTAAAGCTCAATAAGTATATATAATCCTTCTGCGCGCGTGTAATCTTTAAAGCATTAATCGCTTCTACTTGGTATTCCTTCTTTGCATTAAATCCACCATAAGGTTTCAACTTTGTTTTGAGATAAACAAACTGCTCAACCGGTATTTTTTCATCATGGTATGCATTGTAAGCTTTTTCCTGCCATCCATCCAGTTTGTAATCTGATACCTCAGCCTTTCCCACCGCTCTTGAATATTCGTACACTGTGGATATAATATCCACTTGATCAGAAATGGAGCTATTCTGGTATTCTGGAGTATCGATCATGGCATCCAGCAAATTATATGCTGTGGTTCCAACTATTTTTTGATACTTGGTATAATCTTCCGCTGATAAATCTATGCGCCCTCCTTCTACGGAAAAATACTTTGGCGCATATTGGGGAATAATTTCTTTTTCTCCGCTTTCTTTATAGACAGCAGACACCTCACTTGTAACCTTATCCTCGTTTGATTCTCCAATATATCCAGGGGAAATAAAATTCTCAAAGGCTTCTAACATATAATTTCCATTTGTCTGTTCCTCTCCCCATTGATTTACTCGTGGCTGATTTAAATATGATAGTAAAGGGATTTTATTCATTATTCTTTGAAATAAAGTATTGTACACCTTTAGGTGTTTGTTTATTAGCTTCCGCATATGTTATACGCTGCTTATCATCAATGGTTCTGGCAACCTGACCTATTGCGGTTGGTATTGCCTGTTGAAGATAACTTGACCAGTGCCTCTGCACCTAAAGCAGGTAATTTATAATCAGAAAGCTTACTGCTTCAATGGTGTTGTTCAAACTATCAAGCATGGATAAATTTAGCATTGGTTCTATTATCTTAGCCATAGCGCCCGCATAGTCGGAGAATTTTGCATTCTCCCAGTCTCCTTTTATAGCTGCATCAAGTTCGGCACCTACAAAAAGCGGGAGAGACAGTGGTGCGGCCCAGTTAATCGTATAGTTTCCATTTCCTATCTGAACTGCATATTCTTGCATTCCCTCTAATTTCTTTAGCTGTTCATTATCATCTTTAAAAGCTCCAGTCAATGCTCCCATAGAGGACAAAAACGCCCCCAGTATTAATATAGCCGTACCGGTGAGATTGGCTGATAAACCATCAATAAACTCATTTGCAGTATACCTACCTGCATTTAAGTCTGTAATTGCTTTCCCAATCGTACGAACTAATCCCGCTGGTGAATATTCTATACCTCTTTTCAGTATGTTGATTGGTGTCTTTTTAAATGGTAACATTCCCTCAATAAATAAGTTTAAAGCCCGGTTTCCCCTGCTAGCATTGGAAATAGCTTCGGCAGGGCTGAGGCATCCCGGTATGTGGCTTTTTTAGCTTCCTTTATAGAATACATTCGTGCCGTGTCAAGTTGATGGTCTGATATGTTATTCAGGTCGATTTTATTGGCTTGAAGATACTCCGACAAAGACCGCTGATAATGATATCTTATAAAAATAATGTCCTCTTTTTCCAGCAGATTAGAATTCGCCTTTCGTGCTTTTTCAAGCCAGCGCGTATTGAATACCTTTTTCTTTGATGAAATACGGTCCGTTGGATTGTATTTTCCATCAGATGTGATAAGGTCCTTAACATCTAAATAATCCGCAACCGCATAATCTTTGTAGGGTTTAGAAACTGTAATACTTTTTGTTCGTTCTCCATTTTGATAAACACTTTTTCTAATTCAGCCCCTATAACATTTTTCATTTTTACCGCTGGCATAAAAACCGCATTACCCACTATATTTCTAATATGCGTTCTGGGGTTTCCCAGCATAGACATATACCTCCAAGCATTCCACTTATCAAGCCAACTGTCTGGCAATTGATCCGCAAGATTCTGATAAATTTCACCTATAGCGGCTTCCTTCTCCAATTCACTTTTGACATTGGCAAATTTATTAGCCAGATCCTCATTTATTTTAATTTGTGGAATATTCTTTCTGTTCTTAAACTGTTTTTCCAGTCTGTTATTCATGTGATCTACCGTCTTTTTTATATAGTAAAGGTCACCCACATACTCCAATTCTCCAAATGATTGCATCTTTTTCATCATACGCATAGCTTGAACCGTCTGGCCAGCTCTAGTCCCCTCAGCAGCCAATTCCCCTATCATTTCAAGGACCTGTGGCGTATCTTTATTCTGGGCCGCTATCTCTAATAGCATTTCCCCTAATGCAATATTATCTTTAGAGGCTGGGGACTGTCCTTCAACTACTGCCTTCCATTTAGCTCGCGCGCCTTCCAGCCCTTTCGTTTTGATAATCGTTTTGGCATGGTTGATAGAGGTTTGATCAGATATAGGCTTGTATGACAAATCACCGCTAAATATTTTTTCTTTGATTGGCCGCACCATATCGTCTGTAATCACCTTGGATTCCAGTATAGTTTGTATAAATTGGCGAACCTTTTCTGAATCATTGGTTTTCTTCGGAACATCAATATCCCTGACCGGGTTTTCACCTTTTGGAAGGCGCCCCATACTTCTGTACCAATTTGTCAAAATTATCATCGGAAAAGCCTTTCATCTGTTTTTTAATGTTGCTATTTTCTTCACTCTGGATTATACTCTTATTAATAGGAGCGATACCCACTTTCCGTTTTGGACGTAAGCGAGAGGGCTTGTACATTCTCGGCTGTGGGTACGCTTCTATTTTTTTTCGCCCAGGCATACATAGTCTGGAGATACAGCATTTTTTTCTTATCAGATATATACTCAACCGCTATTCTTTTACCTTCTATATCTTTTTCAAATCTTAGTACAGGCTTTCCATTCTTTGTTGTTCCAGCTGTGATTACATTATCATATTGCCCTATAATAATTGGTAAATCTGCTATCATTTCAGGTGTAACCGGAACTTGTCCCCTTAATTTTTCTTTGACTTCATCCGCATGAGAATTTTCAAATTCACTTGTGATCGCCACGTTATAATTTAAGAGATTGACCCCTGTATCCTTTTGAATTCTATCTGCTAAGTGGCTGCCCACCTTTCCCACATACATTTTTTTATATGTTCCTGTATGTATGTCATTTTTAACAAAGTTTATGATATCTTCCCTGTTATTTCCAAATGTGATTTTGCTATTTAACCAGTTTTCCTTTTCAACAGGTGTATAATCTTCAAATCCCAGATTATTCAGCTGATATCTCACATTTTTAGAACTCAAATGACCACTTTTATTTTCACTAGCTTTGTCCAATCCCTGATACCACAATTCCCGTGCCTGCTCCGCCTTATCCAGATCCTTATGTAGCATTTTAGAGACGCGGCTTTCCTTGACATTCTGGATCATACGCTTGATAGACTCCACCAAATCAGTAAGGAAGTCATGTATTCTCTGCCCTAATGTCCGGTTATTCTTGATTGTATTTTCAATCAAATCTGGATCAGATAAAAAGCGCTCCGCAGCGTCTCCGACAATCTCATCGATGGCATCCTCTCGGGTGAAACTTTTGTTTACCTCACGATTCCGACCCAGATAAGCCTCGACTAACTTTTCATAAGTAGATACCCCCTCTGCTTTCATAAGAGATTGAACCGCTACGTCCTGGTATGCTTGATACTCCTCTGGCGCATAATCTTTTATGTAATGGGTCAGCTCATGTGCTGCGGTTCCGGGGAAATTATCAGTATCAAGTGCAATCTTGATGGTTCCTTTCGCCGCATTATATTCCCCGTTAGCCTCACCAAGGGTATCAACAACCTCAAATTTCATGCCTGTGCGCTGTCCTATAACGTTCATAAACTGTTTCTGTGCCTCCGAGGCTCCTTCTGACGCCGCCACAAGTCCACCATCCTGGAATGGCTTCTGTTTCACCTGTGCGTTGACCGCCGTGTTCCTGTCCGCCATTCCTGCCGCGTAGGCAGCCTCCGCGACCTTGGAATCCAACATCTGACCGTAAAGACTGCCAGTCTGTCCATACTTCATACCATAGCGGCCTTCTCCGTAAAACGCATTGAATCCCTTGTCGTATGTCTCTGGGTCAGTTCCGTCATAATTATTCACAAAAGCGGTCTTTCCACTTCCCTTGTACTCCTCCGCGTATGATTTTATCGCTTCCATTGGGCGTTACTTCAATAAGCGTTCCAATCGGTTCGTTAATCGGAACTGTATTTTCTACTGGATAAACGGCACTTTCTACCGGTACAATAGGTATAACAGAAGGTTCTTGATTCGGTTTTACTCTCAATGCCCCTGTTTCTCCTCTCACCGCTGGCAACATCTCGAATGCGCCAGCATTATCATTGGGGATTGAGGCCGGAACTGAATAACCATATTTTGCTATCTCACTCGCCAATACACCCATTTTATAGCTATTAGGATTATTTTTACTCAATTTCTGGGCAATTGCGAACGCTGGCGTATCAATTCCCTGCTCCATTCCCGCTTGAATCATCCGTTTCTGATAGTTATTTTTATAAACATTTTTTCCATATTGTGTATTTCTTGCATAGTTTGCCCCAAGTTCTGCCATACCCATAGCTCCACCCATTAAAGCGCCGCTCGCACCGGCAGCTAAGATATGATTAACCATATCCTGAGAGGCCCTTCTCTTTGCCTCACCCTCATTATATCCTTCAGCAAGGTAATTGTTATAGGAGATATTATAATTAGAGGCTTCCTTCATAATAAGTTGGTCACCGCCCTGATCCAATGCGCTTTGTACCACCCCAGTCATGCCAGCGATACCGCTGCTGTTGGCCAAGCGAGTCAGCGCGTCTCTCATCCCAGTAATTGCTCCTCCTCCAGTGGATTTCCATATTTTCGTATTTAATGCCGCCATGGCTGCCGCTGTACCTCCGCCAAATGCTGCCTTTTCAAAAGCCTGAGTATCTGTGCCCCCACGCTCTTTTACATTCCGATATGCATTTGAGGCCGCTTCTCCCCCGAATAACGCAGGAACAGTTTTACCACCCAAAGGCAATTTTAAAAGCATCTGCGCCGTCGTCAAGCCTGTATCAACTAAAAAATCCTTGACCCCGCCTTCTCCTGTTCCTTCTTTTATGCCCTCACGTGTTGCCTGCTCCGCTATGGAAGGAAGAAATGCAGAACTATTGATATCCGGCTCTTTTCCTAATACCTTATCCTTTGCCGCCGAGACTATCCCTGCCGGAGTCAACATTGAGCCTACCACATTCATTATCGTGCCCGCGATAGGGTATTTCGCGGAAGCTTCTTTATACCCTCTTTTGGCCTGGTCCGCAGTCCTTCTATTCAGTTCAGAGTCCACGGAATCCAAATAATCTATAGCGGAATCCTTGCCATATTTCCCAAGTATATAATTATAGAGTTCCCTTTCCTCATTGGTCATAAAGTATGTATTATGCGCTTTCATGGTTTTTACTTCATTTCCCGGAAATCTTTCTTCCGGAAGACCATGCTTTAAACTAGTGCCTAACGCTGCCTTTTCCGCAAAATCCTGACGTTCCGGCATATTTTCGTATAGCATAAATTTCCATTTAGACCGATCATCATATCCATACAATCCTAAAGATTTGTCAGGGGGCTTTATTAAAGAGTCTGAGACTTGCTTTGCCAAATCATAGAGCGGTTGTAATTTCTGCCTCTGTTGCATTGCCTCATTTTCATAGCGCTGGTGTATTTCTTCTTTTAAACCCGAGGGTTCTTTATATCCAATACCTAAATTAGTCTTAACTTTTTCAAACTGCTTATCTGTACTATCGCTACCAGAATACGCTCTGCCAGCCTTGCGCCTTTTCTCCAAATATTCTTCTATTCCTTCACGGTTTCGTCTGATTGTTTCGTCCATTTCTGGAGTTTCTTGCCGCATTCTCTTTCTTCTTTTTTCCATATATGCATTTATATCAGATCTTGACATTTAGATTCCTCCCTATCTCCTTTTTTTTCCGCATACTGCCATTGATCAATCATTCTCGCAATACCTTCTTCTGCCGAAACATATCCTTTTGCGTTTGATGACACAGGCTTATCATTTTCAGCTATCATTCCATGTTTAATCATATAATTTGCTTCTGACACTGCGGCCTGCAATCCCTCTGACTCTCTAATTTCATTTAATATACTGACTGCCTGATTCGTCGTATACTTGTCATTGGCACTGCTCTTACTGCTTTTTGATCCACCACTGCCAGAGGCAGCCTTGGCCCGCTGTAATGCCAGCTGCGCCGCATCCATCTGCTTCTGATAATCAAATTCTGCCTGCCAATTTGCCTGAGACTGCGCATCCTGCTGTTTCTGGTAGTCGAAATTCCTGTCACTGTCCCAGAATCCAGCGTTGTTGAGATACTCTCCATACTCCTGGTTATACTGATTGTTGGCCTTGTTGTAGTAATAATCTCTGTCACTATAGTAATCAGAAATACTATCCCTGTACCGTCCATACTCGGTACTGTCGAGACCCTGTAATGCGCCAAGCTGATTGTACATATTCTGCCCCTCGTCCTGATACATACCATACGCCAGCTGATACAGCTCTGGGATCTTATCATTGAGTTTGCCAAGATACTGGTCATATGTCTGGCTCCCGGCTGTCTGAGTGTATGTGCTGCCATATCCTCCAGTGAGGGCTGAGGCATTCCCCATGGTGTCCCGCATGGCAAGATTTCCCTGCCGCATATAAGAATCCTTGTACTGCTGGTACAACGGGTCCGCATTCATATCGTAAGAAAACTTTTCTCGGTTAAGGATTGAGTTGAGGATATTATCAATCTGACCAGAATATGGGCTGCTATAATCATCTGGCCGGTTATCCTCGTATTCCGAAAGATCTCTGTACGCATGATTTAGGTTCGGGGACCGGTTGTATGTCGGGCGCTGTGTTGACTGTGGCGCCGCTGTTGGCGTAACGTTAGTTCCCGCTGTCACGTTTGCAGATACTTTCTGTTGAGCCTGCCCACCGGATAGACTCATCCCACTCTGGAGCTGCCTCAGAAGGTTTGTGTTCTGCGCCGAGGTCCCGGAATATCCGCTTATCCCGTACTGCCCCGCCAGCTTCTTCCTGAACGCGTACGAACTGTCCTTTCCCTGCGTTTTTAAGTAATCAACTATCGATCCTACTGCCATGATTTACCATCCTTTCCACTGTGTCCAATCTGTTTTTGAGTTCCTGTATCTCCTGTTCTTGGTCCCGCACCACAGAAACCAGAGGGGCGATATAATTTTGATAGGGTATCGTGTAATATTTCCCATGCTTACTCACCATAGGGAGGTCTATTTTTAATTTTTCACACGCCCTTACAACATCCTGTGCAAGAAATCCTATTCCCGGCCTTCCATCCTTTTTCATGTTATAGCTAACGGGATTCAGCTCCATCATTAGTTTTTTCATAAGAGGCAGTGACAACTTATGAATATCTTTTTTTAGCCGTCGGTCAGACCATGTTTCCCCTGCTGCATAAGAATGTATCGTATCACAGTCAATATTCCCGCTTACTTCCGCGTCATTTAGCACAACCAAATTTCGCCCGCAGTACACCCCATTCTCGTTGCAAGCCATAATATAATCTCTACTGCTGTACCATCCCACCCACAGCCAAAGCCCCGACGAATCCCCCGGATCGGTTGACATACCAATCATATCGTTGAAATCGCGGAATACTGAACGATTGCTATTGCTGAACACCCAGTTTCCAATCTGCGCTTCCCGATCATCCGCCATCAGGCAACCCACGATAATTTCTCCTCCGGTGAACTGGCTGCTATCAATCCGTGAACCAGAGATATTCCCGAGAAACCGCCCATTGATCGCTTGCATAGATCCGTCCAAAAATATTTTGAAGTATCCATTCGCCGTGACCAGTCCCTCCAGGGAAATTTTTGCCGCCATGATCTTTATTTCCTCCGGTGACATGTTAATAGCAGAAACAACCTCGCCCTTACGTACAACTGTCACCTTTAGACCGTTGACGTCAAAGTTCAGCGTTGCCACGTCCTCCCCTACCTGTATATATTTGCTCAACGCCTGACCGGTAAAATTGTCCTCCGGCTCCATATTGCCAAACATATATTGCAACTGCTCATTGAGCGCATACAGATAGCTGGTAATCTTCTTAACTGCCTGGGTATCATCTGTATTAAAACTTTTCGGCAGCTGAATATTGAATACTGACATTACATCTCACTCCCATCTTCCAAAACTTTTCCAAGCCCAATCAATTTGAAGTCCCCGTATCCTTCCAGCCGATACCGAAAGTGATCACAGCGCTGCGGTATCAAAGGAACGGCATAGGTCCGGCGCTGGGTTGCCTGTATCGTCGTCTGACGCCTCCATATAGGGTCTGAATCATAGGAGACATATAAATCAACCTTAGCGCATCTTCCAAGCTGCATATTAAGCAATAGCTTTATGATATGCTTATGCCCCAGGCTACTTTCCACAAGGTCCCCTGATTCAAGGAACCATTCTATTGTCTCGTCCGTGGCTCCCCTGATGGTCATAAGGTTGTTGTCCCGATCTATATAATACAAATTACCCTCACCGTAGGCTGTATAGCACATATGGTAGATAGAATCTTCTCTATACCATGCTCCCGCCGCTGGATCATATACATACAGGCCCCACACGCCGTCTGAATCTTTCAGCGATACATAATACTTGCCATACTGCCCGGCCACCGCCTCCGTGTATACCACGTTTCCGAACTGCTCAGATACCGAATATGGCATACTGCCATCGTAGGTACACACTCCATTCCGGCCCTTGTAAAACAGCGTCTCATTGACAATACAGATAGACCGCTCGCAACCGGCAGCTACCCCCTGCAGCTCATAGCTGTTCAGCTGGAAGTTGCTCGGCTTATTCCCATACATTTTGTGGATAGTCTGCTCCTTAAAGAACAACACATATCCCAGGTGGGACACTACTCCGGTGAAATCCCCGTCACTCCCCACGGTCAAGGCATAAGAATCTGTTGATATCCCCTCGTAGCAATTCCAGTTGAAGGGATCACCCAGCTTGCTTGCATATATTTCATGGTTCGCACTGGAGCAGCCCCACAGCCGGTTGTTACTCTCAACCACGTAATCCATATCCGGTACTTTGGTGGATATTTTCAAGCCGCTATCCTGCGTAAATGATTCCTCGATCACCCCGGCAACCACGATAGAATTTTTCTCCACAGACTGTACCACGGTTGTCTTATTTAAATCCTTGTTTGTGCAACCCTCTATTGTAACTCCGTCCCATTGTTTAAAGTCGATCCCTTCGGAAGTGATTTTCACAAACGTGGAACCTTCAGACACCGAAGCTATGGCTGCGGTTGCAATCTGTACGAATACCTTTTCGAGATCGCCTAATTTATCCTTTGCATCTTCCGATGTATTGTAATATTTCTTGTCCGGCCAGATCAAAATATAGGCTCCCATACCAATAATCTGCTTTTCTGAATCCTCCACTGTCCCGATCAGTTTATCTTGGTAATAAAATCCTGTCCCGTCTACATATGCCAGACCATTCTTCCAGAACAGTCCGTTCGGCTTCTTCAACGTTTTGATCACTGGGCTGCGCGGCGGGCGCACGCTGATAGCCGGGAAGTCACAGGAGGACATGTTGTGCATATCGGAAAACTCATTCTCTCCGATCACCAGCTGCCAGTTATATCCGCCAAATGCCGATATTTGTTTTTCGCGGACCCGCGTGTTAAACTTTAAAAATGGTAATTTGCTCATGGTTCCTCCTATATTGGCCCTAAAGAGGCCGGCTGCTTCGGCATGTGGCTGCGTCGGTAATATCCTGCGAAAGCGTCGTATGAGCTATTAAATACTGCTACAGAATTGTTATATCGTTCATACTCCGCATTGTGGTAATCAATTTTCGCATATAAATAATTTAAATACAGATCCATATACTGGTCAGGAACCACCATTTCCTGCTCGGTGTCCTGATCATACTTATAGGGAACAAACACCACATCATTCCCCTGGGCCTTGTTAACGACCTCCTCAATGACCGTTCCTTCAATTTCATTGACCCAGTGTGTTTTCATGTCCTGGTCATACTGGTTCGGCTTCAGCTGATCGCATAATGCAATTATTCTTGATAATGTCATGGCTCCACCCCTTTTCTTCTTATTGTACAATTCTCCATCCCTCTATTTCTCCCATCCAAAAAGGAAGGGCCGAAGCCCTCCCCTGATCACTCTACATATGCTGTTCCGGTAATTAAACAGTATTCCCTTTCGGTGATCCAACGTGTTACCGCATTTCTGATACGTTCCAGGGACCAAAGCCCCATATCATAATATTTTTTTACCTTCTCATAATTTGCACTCATTTTACATGCCTCCCATCATCATAACATAGTCAATGTCTGCCCGGTTCTCTGCCACTCTGGATTCAAGATTTTCTTTTTCCATCGTCAAAAAGGCCACTGTACCACGGATCACGTTAAGCTGTTCTGCCTGGGTGATATTCCCCGCCTCGTCCGTGACTGCCGGTATAATCTCAGTGCGGATCTTGGCGTTATCGTCAATTGTACACTGGCTGCCTATGTGGGTATATCCTTCAAAGATGGCCCGCGTGTATGCTCCCACAATAGTTTTCATCACCGTGGTGTTGTCTTGTGCGGAAAACTCCGCCTTAATGTCCTCCAGAGTTTTTTCTGCCGAGACAACTACCGCCAGAAGAAGTTTCTCCCCTGTGACCCGGGCACCATTAACGGCCAAATCATAAGTATTCATGTTTCCTAACAATAATTTTTCATTCAATTTTTACTCCTTTCTGCTATCAAATCGGGATTGCTCCGGTGAAGCCTTCATCAGCAAAATAGTGATTATAAATACATCGATGTCAGTTTTACAATGGCTACCGGCGCAAGCGGATATGCTTATAAAAGTTTTGATTATATTACGCCAAATGGTTATAATCCACAAAGCATATTACTAATACGTGACACCCCCACCAATACCGGATTTGGGTCGAGTGCCTCACTATCTGACGGCAAATTATTGATCGAGTGCCGCGGATCTGCTAATAGCACATTTGATGGTATCGCACGTATATATTTTGTAAAATCCAGTGCGATCACTCAATAATCATTCAACGATAATAAACAGTAACGACGGTACTTGCTGAATTATCCACACTGCCCTGACGCCATGCCTCTAGCGTCACTGTAGTAATGGTAATATTAACACCAGTATATGTGTTATAGGTGTTTTCAGACATACCATATCCAGCACGAAAGGCTTTACTGGTTTCGGTTAGCCAGTCTTTTAATGCATATACACAAAACACACTATTACTATACTCTATTTTGACTAATAGCTGCTCAAACTTCCCTGGCAATGTTATAGGATTCTCACCAGTTGTCGAGCCAAGTAACATCCAGTCAAGGTTTAGATTTTCTAAATCACTATTTACCTGATCAAGCTGTTGCTGCATGGCATAAGCCAAAGCGGCGCTTGGAACCTTGGTGGCATCGTCTGTTTGGACAGATACCAGATCTGTTGTCTGTAATGCATTGGACACTTTCGGATACCACGCCGCCAGCTTCCCCAGCATAATTTTCAAAGCTTCATTAGCGACTATATTAGCTAATTTACTTTGCGCAGTGAAATCTGTCTTGACGGTCATTCCTCCGTCTGATCCCACCCCGATATCATTCCCAGCTTTCACTATACCCGCCTGTGCCTCCGTGGCTATGGCCGGACTGACTCCGGCTGGTCCCTGCGGTCCTGGCGGCCCCTGTGGACCCTGTGGGCCTGCCGGTCCTGTCTCTCCTTGTGGGCCTTTGAAATTGCCCACATATGCTTTTACTGTTGCCATCTTCACACCCCCTCTGTGATCAGCATGTAGATATCTCCGTTGTCGTTAGTTTCAAATTCTGGTGCCGTATCCATGGCATAACACCATAAATCCCCATTCCCGCTTTCATCCCCGGTAAATGTGAAGAAACCGCTGACTGGCACAGTCACGCCGCTTGGCCCCTGTATTCCTTGCGGACCTTGGATTCCCTGTGGGCCTTCCGGTCCCTGCATCCCCTGCGGACCCTGTGGACCGATTGGACCCATGGGGCCTATAAAATCCCCGTCAACCAGTTTCTTTTCCACGCCTGCAACCGTATCATCAACCCTCCGGATGGCCTCTGATGTGCTTTCCTGACGGGTTGCCTCTTGTGTCTGCCTCACAGTCTCATTTTCTTGCCTGACACGCTCATTCTCGTCGTAACTGTCTAACTTATCGATCTTTTCATCAATACTGTTTTCAAGCCGTTCAAGCTCCGTAAGTGATCCAGTAAATAATCTTGGCGTATTAACCGCCGTCTCCGCATACACAGCCGCTTTATACGATGCCCACTTAACGGTTCCTGCCACGTCCGTTGCCCGTAGGCTGATGAACAGTGTCCCCGGCACCTGAAGCACATTGTCAGGGATCATCCAGGTAAGCATGATATAGTCCTCTGAAACCTCCATGTCCAGCAAGTCAGTGTCCGTACTCTTGTCCTCATATTGTAGGTCAAGTCGGAATTTAAGCGCTGACAGATCTACCCCACCATGGGAGAAACGATCTATCTGAAATATCCGGTTCTCCGCGTTGTTATCGTACGTTGTACCGATAGACCTCTCTGTTTTTGGGATCAGCATTTCACGATTTTTTACTATAATCATATTGTCACCCCTTTTTCAGAGGGGATATCGCTATCCCCTCTGCCCCAATGCAGCCGTATCATTCGCAAACTTAGTTGTGAGTTCCTCGATTTTGAGTGCAGTCTGTATATCCTGCTCCTCAGATTGACGGATCACCTCTGCAACAAACCTCGGAACTTCGATGTCTACACCACGAGAAATCTGATATGTGACCCCATTCACAGCAATAATCTTATCATCCTTATACTTACCATTGTCTTTGAAAAGTTTAATGCTTACTTTTTCTGACATATAAGCAATTTCTTTTGCCAGCGCATTGTTTTTCTTGTCTGACACCGGTTTATCTGATACAAATACGCCTTCACGCTCTTTCTGAATTGTTGACTGAATCATCTGCTGCAAAGTATCCATGGTTACCGTGATCATTTCACCATTCTTTGGTTCTTTTTCCATTGTTTCTTCCAGAAGCTCTTTGTTCTCTGTATCTTCCTGAAATTCCTTATTTTCGGTTAAACCCTTTATTCTTGCCATTATCTCTCTCCTTTATATTGCCGACGGTAAGGAGGAGGAACCGTCGGCCTAAAATATGGTTAATAGTTTAGTTTGCACCACTGTCAAATGTACTGGCAGTCTCTATCCTTACCATGAACTGCTCTACAAGTCTTTCAGCAGTCTTTGTCGCTTTCCATCCAGCAGATGCCCTCTGATTCAGCGGATCAGCGGTACCGGAGGAACCAAGCTGCTTCACGATAGTTTCCAACCCTCCGCCTGTGATTTCCGTGACACCATAAGCATTCGCGCCAAGAATCAGCGTCGAATATACGTCAACGGAGTCTTTACCAGCCTTTTCAAATATTTTAGCCTCTGTCGTCTCCACAAATCTTACACCGGCAATCTTGCCGATCTCACCCTCAAACATATGATCAGGAGTAGTATATTTACTCCATTCTTTCCACTCAGGATCATGCATAAGATCATACTCTGTATCAGGATGAATGATACCTATGTAGCTGCCGTCAATCTTTTTTGCATTCTGGGTTTTCAGGAAACGTACAGCACGCTCAATACTATCCACCGTTAACTTATGATCTTTTGTCAGCAAGCTTCTCGCATTTACCTGTCCTTCTGCAAACTGTACAGAAGTTCCGCCGTTCAGAACTTCTCGTGTGATTGTATCCAGCGTACGGCCCGCCTGATCGCCTAATAACTCTACAGCCTGCACCATGTTGTTATCAATGGCTGTCAGCAACAGCATATCCGGCAAAGAAATCCATTTACCATACTGATCTACAGTTGCTGTGATAGTCGTCACATTAAGAGCCTGTCCATCCGGTGTCACCCCTTCAGTCAAAGGCGTAGTTGCCTTGGGAAGTGGGCTATACTTTCTAAACTCAATTGTCTTACCTCCATTCTTCGGAATGGGGTGTTTCTGCCCGAACTGGTCATGGATCAGCGCCGGTTTTGCGTTGTCGATCATGTAATCACTGTAATATGTTTTCATCTCCGGGAAAGATCGTTCCCCTCCGTATTGGATGAAGTGACGTTGCTCGGCGTATCAAATAATCTTAGATTCAATTTTAAAAGTCGTTTAAATAACATGTTTAGTCCCCTTTCTTAATTTGCGGGAGAACTCAGAATTTTATCGCTTCCCCCATGGCTGCCCGTTTGGCAATCTCCCGCCGGTCGGCAGCTGTTAATCTGCTTACATCGTTCTTTACAATTACCCCGCCTTGGCCCAACGTGCCATTTTCGGCCGGACGCGCTGCATTCGCCCGGATTGCGTCGGCCTGCTTCTTGGCAACTGTCTGTGCTGTATATTGCATAGCGCTGCCTAAAATATCATCCATATGCGTTGCCTGATATGCAGCCTTTACCCCAACGCCCGAACTCAGCAGGCGCATAAAATCCGGGTTGCTTATCTCTGCCTCAAAGTCAAACTGCGGATACTGCACTTTCATTCCATTGGATTCCTGGAGCCAGCGGCTATATATCTGCTCTGCCTGTCTCTGGCGCTCTGCTTCCTCCCGTGTCTGTCTCAGCATACGGTTTTCCCGCTCGATGGCCTGCATGTGCTTGTACTGTTCTACAGATAGCCCCTGCTCTGCCGCTGCGGATTCATACAAGCTCGTATCATTTTCCAGTGCTTTTACAATCGATTCTACGTTGCCATCCTGCACCCCATACTTATTTCCCAGAATATCAAGTAATGGCTGTATTTTACTGGCTGTATCTTCGGCCTGTTTGGCTGCCTTGAATCGCTTGTTGATGATTCCCTGGACACGCTCGTCGTACAGGTCCTTGTAATCGCCTGCAATCAGCTTTTCAAACTCTGCTTTCTTGGTCTGCAATGTGTCTGATGTGGTAATCGTGGTTGGTGATCCTTCAGCGGCGGCCTGAATTGTCTCACCCTCGGCGCTCGGCTCTGCGGTAGTCCCCTCCTGCCTGCCATATACAACCTTCGGCGCTTTCGCCCGTCCCTGCCCGGCGTCGGCAGGATTTACGCCCGGTGTATCGTCCCCTATAGGCACTCCGGCTACCGCACCGGCACCACCATCAAACAGGCATAGACTTACACTCATTAATTTTCTGTTCTTCATAGATCCTTTCTCCTTCCATGGTCTTTCCCAAGAGTCAGGAGGGTTATCCCGTCCTATGCTCCCATTATATATAGTCCTGATTCTTATTTCTCCCACCCTAAAATTTCAAGATGAAGATTATCAGGGTACTGAGCTTGGATCAACTCAAAGCCCGTAATGATTGTTTCAAATACACCCTCTATCTCCGGTTTACCATACCAGGCCGCCACAGCCTCAACATGGACTTTTCCAGGCTGATAGTCCGATTCATAAGTGTGAAATGCTCCTTCAGCTTTCAGATCACTAATCCGCTGCATAAGCGTAAAGGCCAGTGCTGATAGTGCAGCACACACCGGATCATTACCAGGATTGAACCCGGCATGTCCAGTAATATCTACCTGGTATCGTTTGCCATCCCTTACCATCTTGCATGATGTCATAGCTTGCCTCCTATACTCTCGGTGTGGCGGTCTGTGCCACTTGCTCCCGTGCTTTTCCCGCTGTTGTTGCCTTACTCTTTTCCGCGCCCAGCTGGTCTGTTTCAACGTTTCTGCCCTGACTCCCAGCTGCCTGTGGCATAGCGGCTCCCTGTTGCTGCCCTGTCAGTGCGTCCATTAGGCGGGTATCTCCTGTACTCCGTGCAATTACAGCCGCCATCTGCTGCATCTGCGCCTGCATTTGCTGAAGCTGTTGGAACAAGGTCCCGTTCTGGCTTATTCTCTGCTCAACCATATCCTTCCCCTCAAAATCCATCATTTGGAGGGTTGCAAGAGCCTGATCAGATAACTGCGGGTTGAAGAATCCAAACTGATACAACTCCTTTGCCAGCTCATTTTGAGCTACTTTGCTGAACGGGCTGGCCTTCTGGCTGGTCACTTGAGGTCAAATATAGGCTTCCGCGCCCCCAGCTCTAAGCCAAATTCATTCCCGCCATCGATTTGGGTCATACCGGCATTGTCAAACTGTATAAACTTTGTGGCCCCGCGCTCCCCCACAATCCGAAAGCAACGTGGTGTATCATAGAATTGCCGTATCAGCTCGATCACAAGCTTGTTGACGCCTGCAAACGCCCGATATGCCGACTTGATCATGTCCCTACTGAGTTTACTCCCTGCTTCCTGGAGGGCCGCTATTGCACTGGCAGCCGTCACCCCAGAGGTAGTGGAGCCCTGGGAGAAGTCTCGGTTGCCCGATGTCTCTTTCAGCTCGTCAATCTTCTGATTCATTATCTCAACATATATCGATGATAAGGGCTGTATCTGTATCTGCCGTATGTGATCATCATCAACCGCGTTCCCGTTGACATGCACAAAATCCTTTGACAAGTCCGCATACTCCTGTTCATTGATCCCACTATTATCCTTCACCAAATATCGGGGCCGTGAGAGGGCCACAGCGTTTTTAATGATCCCCTGGCCAAGCTTGTCTATATACATTTGGCAATCTTTCATGATATCGATGTAGCCGAACCCGGCAGGCGTCCCCTCCTCCACAAACATCGTGTCGAACACAATCGGATACATGCCATGGTCATAATATCCCCGTTCGGCATATACTGGATCGTTTTCGGAGGCATAAATAATTTTGTCATTGACGAATTTGCAGTAATGCAGGATTTCCCCTCCCTCTGGCCTGCTTACCTTGTAATACCAATCCACTACAGCCGACTTTTCCGAGGTGTCCACGGTATCATCATAGATATACTTGGCAAGCTCCAGTGTGGAATCTCCAACCTTTCCGACCATCTGCGGATATTGGGCCTCCAGCAGCTCATTACTCACCAGTTCCACGGTAAACAGGTTCCGGCTCTTTTGAATATTACTGACGCCCGGCTCCCAGAATATATTGAGCAGATCCATCTTTTTGATATCGATATCCCCCAGGCCATTATCTTTTCTCGGATTCCAAAACACACCATACACGCCGGTTCCGGCCTTCAGCTTATACCACCACGCGTCAGAATAGGTTTGTTCAAAGTCGTTACATTCCAAAATGACCGGAAGAATCTCAGAAAGTGTCTCTGCTATTGGCTTGTCGCTCTCCTCCCGTGGTAATACGTTCGGCTCCGGGTAGTTGTCCATAGCGTCCGCGTGCTTGTTGGCTATGCTATTGAATAACCATGCGCTGACAGGCTGTGGATCGTTGAGTTGCTGCTCTTTGCCCGTATCTGCTCCCAGTGGCGCATTTTATACCACTGTTCGTTGTCTACTATCCGTTCTTCCAGATTGGACTTCCCTTTCTTGTAAGTCTCCAGCGTCTCCCTGGCCTTCCTGACCTGCTCTTTTCCTATTGATCCAGTTGTGACCGGCTGCTGTATTGTGTCCGGTATCTGCGATGCAGTTTATTGTCTATTTCCATGACCTCATGACCTCCTATGATCTGTAAAATGTGTACTTATCGATTTCGTGGGTATCTGCATACAGGTTAAGCGGATCATCTGCCGGTGGCTTATCAGGCACGTTCTCCCGTGGGTTTATCGGGTTCTCCATGAGCACGTACCGACATTCATCATAGATGTGATCTTCAGTGTCGGTATTGATATCCTCAACGTTCGTATCGTCATAAACGAGCGTCGGCAGCGTTCGGATGAAGTTCAGGCAAGTATTGAATACGTACAACATGGCCCTACCGTTGGTATCAAACGCCAGCCTATAATGAAACTGCATTTTTCCGGGTATACGTTTGTTGTCTGCGCCATCCCAAAACACGCCCTTACGCTCCATCATGGTTACTATGGATTCGCCCTTTTGTTCGTCGAATATGGAAGGATCTGCTATGCCAATCACGCGCCGTCCCTTAATATTGGGATCCTCACGCTCAATCTCCAGAATCTTTTCAGCTATCTGCTGCGGAGTCCATTTGACGCCCACGTTAGGCTCCCCAGTGCTCCCGTATAGCTCCCTGATCCGGTATATGGTCCCGTCATGATCCACAGTATACCAGCCGACGGAGAATGGCCGAGAGTATCCCCAGTCAAAGCCCCGGTATATCTTCCAGTCTCGCGGTATACGGAATGGATTGATCACATGCGTAAATTGCTGTGTGTCATATCCATCTGGGTTATTGCGCCACTCGGTAAAAGCCTGCCCAGAAAAGCAATCCCACGATCCCTCTAACAAGGCCTTACGCTCCGCTTCTGGAAGCATGGCAAGGTTGGCAAGATAATTCGGATCATTATCAAGCAACTTTTGATTATCAAATACCGTTGACGGCACAAATATGCGCTTACGCTGCATTTTAATGATCTTCCCATCCGGTGCCGATATGTCCATCAGAGACTCAATCGGGGTCATTGGTGGCGCGGCGTCAATGAATCTTTCCTTGACCCATCCATGGCCGACGCCTCCTGGGTTGGTTGTTGCCCTGATATATACCCGCGTTCCTGGCCCATTTGGACGGTTACGAGAAAACATATAGCTGTACTCGTCCCATGTGAAATGTGTAAGCTCGTCAAATATAATCAAGTCGTACCGCTTGCCCTGATAGTTAATCCGATCTTTGGTGTACTGCATGGAGCCAAAATATATCTTAGCTCCTGATGGAAACGTCCAGCAGTGCTCTGTGCCGTTGTAACGCGCCCGTGGGAATGACGTTTGATATATTTCCCGACTGCGGTCTATTAACTCTGTAAGCTGCGGGTACGTCTTACGGAGGATCAGGCCACGATAATGCGGTATGTGGACCTGACGTAATGCTTCCGCCAGCACACAATCACTTTTCCCGCCTCCAGCAGCTCCACCATACAAGGCTTCATATTCTGATCGTTCCATGAAAGCTACCTGTTTGGGTTGCGGCGTCCATATGACTTTAGCCATCCTCACCGCCTCCATCCATCACCGGAGCCAGCTCTACAACTCCTGTCTCACTATCATCAACATTATCCTCTGCCTGCTTACGCAATACCGCGACTCTGGCCGCTTGCTCCGCCGTCAGAAGATCCATATGTTGTGCAAGCCACTCCATAGCCCGCATACGGTCAGCCAGCTTGATCTTAACCCCGTTCGCCGTGTTGGATATCTCAGACACGATTGTGCCGTCAATATCGACCTTGCACTGTATCGCGTCCTGCTTGATGGTGGCATAGTCGTTGATGTCCGCGAATGCTATGTCTATGTACTTCTGCACTATGTCTGATTCGTCCAGAAGCTCCCGGTTAAGCCGGTTCTGCTTCAGGCGGGTTATTTCAGCCCGCACCCCTACATTTTCCAACAAGCGATACCCTATAGACATTGCTGTGCTGTAATCAACACCATATGCTTTCTGATAGGATTTTGTCG